>NW_020868637.1:551176-553676 GCF_003789085.1 Penaeus vannamei | reverse complement strand
ATCTAATTTACTTTAATTACGCCCTTTTATTTTTTATTTTTTATCTAATTTTCGTTTTTACCTTTTTTGCATCTTAGTTTGTTTGACTGCTAAACGTGTGTGGAAAATGTGCGTATTTCAAGACAGTTATATGCAAGTCATATGTAAATGCAGCATACAGTGACTAAAATTATAAGATATACTAAGTAGTACCAACGTCATATATACCTACGTTGTAAAATAATGATAAAAAAAAATAATAATTAGATAATATAAAATGAAATAAAGATATGCATTCACCAAAAAATATGTTCCGATGTACGAAGGAAAAAAATGCATTCGCGAAAAAGAGAAATGCCAAAAAATGTGTTGCTCGAATTGAGTGATAAATTCTGAGGGAAAATGGGTTCGGCATTGACAGTTTTATCTATAGATGTTACTGCAGGTGCAAAGGGAAAAATTATTTTTTGGTTACCTTTCTCTATTCTTTTTTCTCTTTTTTGACATTGTTAAGCTCTGCCTTTATTCTTTCATATTTTTTCACAAATGCATATAAACAAATACACGCAAATACGCATGCACACACACATGTATATATAAGCAAACAAACAAACAAACAAACAAGCAAACAAACGTACAAACACACACACTTGTATATGCTGCCACACACAGGCGCAAAAAATTACATTCTAACACCCACCATACAACAATATTCATGCATAATCCGCTACAAAGTCACCAGGATAAAGTCACTTTCACGTACGCATCAACACCTGATACAATTAATGCATAAAATCCGCATTAATGCATAACGCAAAAAAATATTCAGTTGTCAGTAGCACATTGATATATATATCATTCATTTGGACTAGGGGTGCGGGCGGAAATGACTGAATGTATCATTGGACCACGAATAAACACACTGTAAATGGCTATCTCATTTTCATTTTCATTTTCATTTTCTCTAGAGACCGGATGATGGATCTGCTACGTACGGGCCTAATGGACTCGCCAATGCGCGTAGGTACGTGTGTGTTTGTGTGTATGTTTGCGTGTTTGAGAGAGAGAGTAGGGGGGAGGGAGGTCGAGAGAGAGAGAGAGAGAGAGAGAGAGAGAGAGAGAGAGAGTGAGAGAGTGAGAGAGAGAGAGAGAGAGAGAGAGAGAGAGAGAGGAGAGAGAGAGAGAGAGAGAGAGAGAGAGAGAGAGAGAGAGAGAGAGAGAGAGAGAGAGAGAGAGAGAGAGAGAGAGAGAGAGAGAGAGAGAGAGAGAGAAGAGAGAGAGAGAGAGAGAGAGAGAGAGAGAGAGAGAGAGAGAGAGGAAGAGAGAGAGAGGAGAGAGAGAGAGAGAGAGAGAGAGAGAGAGAGAGAGAGAGAGAGAGAGAGAGAGAGAGAGAGAGAGAGAGAGAGAGAGAGAGAGAGAGAGAGAGAGAGAGAGAGAGAGAGAGAGAGAGAGAGAGAGAGAGAGAGAGAGAGAGAGAGAGAAGAGAGAGAGAGAGAGGAGAAGAGAGAGAGAGAGAGAGAGAGAGAGAGAGAGAGCAAAAGAGTGAGCAATTCCTCAAATGAATGAAACATTGACGAACGTTAACCTGTTGCCAGTGTCTTGACAGTCAGTCCATCACTCAAGTCGAATCATTTTGCGTGCGAGTGTGTGTTTGTATGTTTGTTCATCAAATAGTGCAGCTATCAGTACAGAATCAAATGCCCTTTTATAATTAATGAATATCATGAACGAAGCTCTCCAAAAATCATTTTGTTTCACACAGGCTTGTGAAATGTAAATGTGACATTTTTTCTGAATCTGCAGCGAAAGCCTAAGTGCTGTGAAATAGAACTTAATAATGCTTTTTCTTCTTCTTTTTTAGATAGTTAACAGCAGAGCTCCAGATCGACAAGTCATCAGATCCTTCACATTCCTCTGTTTTAGTAATTAGAATCATTAATGTTTTTTCCCCAGGCTTTTGGAGTTTCATCTACCGTGCGACGTTTGGTTTAGAAAATTGGTTAGTTTTATTACCGCAGTTTCGCAAAGTCCATATCAATAATTTCCTCTTTTGGCGTTTTCCTTTTTTCATATCTGTAGGTATTCAATTATGTTATCATTATTATAATCATTATCATTATAATTACTGTTACCATCATTATCATCGTAATTATTATTAATGTTATTATTATTATCATCATTATTATTATTATCATTATTACTATTATTATCATTATCACTATCATTATCATTATTATTATCATTATTATTATTATTATTGTTATTATTGTTATCATTATTATCATTAGTATTATTATTATAATCATTATTATCATATCATTATCATTAGTATTATTATCATAATCATGATTATCATTAGTATTATTAATCATTATTATCATATCATTATTATCACTATTATTGTCGTTATTATAATTAGTATTATTTACTAGCAGTAGTAGTAGTAGTAGTAGTAGTAGTAGTGCTGCTGCTACTACTACTATTAACATTATTATCCTTGTTATTCCTATAGTGTCTACTA
>NW_020868637.1:543571-551076 GCF_003789085.1 Penaeus vannamei | reverse complement strand
CCAGAAGCCATCATCAAGTGTCTTGGGATGTAAAATCAGTCCTCAGGGGAAGCCATCCTCGAGGCTGCGGTACCAGTTTATTCAACCTGTAAAGTTTTCAAATCTGTAAGAAGCCATAAAAAAAGAATATTCCCAAAGACACACAAGTAACGTAATTGCAATGAATTACACATAAAAGATGACAATGGCTTTAAACACATGATCTGCTGGTTTGTTTTCTGAGGTAACCCAATACCACACCTTTCGGTCAGATATACTTTGGATTTCTGATACTCGTACAACAGAAGTTTACTTGGAAAGGACCCATTCTCTAACTCCCAACGCACATAAGCACAACACCCCATTGCATTTATGGTGGCACCTGAAAAATTTTCCTCTTTTCATCACTCTTGGATGTGATTAATGCTCTCATGAGAATTTTTGCCTTCAAAGTAAATGGAATCATCAAGCCTAATGGGTCCAAAATTATAGCAACTTGACAGTATCATTCGCCTGGTGAAAAAAATCTGGAAATAGTGTTTCTATGTCTGCCCAGGATATATCTTTCCTCATTCTTAAACCTCGCTTCTTTTTGGAAAAGATGAATGAAACTTGTCAAAATAAGTATCACTAACAGGATCCCAGTTTAGACCTAAAACCCTTTCCTTTGCTAAATCAATGTTGTCCTGAACCTTCTGACACAATCTAACCGTAGAAAATTATCAAAGTCCTTTTCCATCTTTAGAACATAAAGAAGCATATATTTGTACCCTTCGGAGTTCGACATTTTCTCAATAACTCCCATTTTCCTAAATATCATCTTTGCTATCAGCATTTCCCATGATTTCTTAATTTCCATGTCACTATCAACGGTGGCTATCTCATCATACAAAGATTAGAAAAAAACAGTTTTCCTTTAAGTGTTCCACATACCTTGATTAGCTCCTCCATCTTGAAATGCAACGTGTTGAATTGTATCATCAAGTGTCTTGGTGTGTAGAATCTGTCCTCAGGGGATGTGATACGTGAGGCTGCTGTACCAGTTTTTTCAACCTGTAAAGTTTGTAACTTATAAGTAGCCATAAAAAAAGAATATTCCCAAAGACACACGTTACATAATTGCAATGCTGACACACATGAAACACAGCCAAATCAAAGAGACTGAAGAAAAAAACATCACTGGAAATCACTTTGTATTGGATTATGTTTCATTAATTTGTACGGTGCCATCCTTTATTTGTGGTAGAATGGAATATGCAGTTGTAGAGATCAGTTATTCTGCTTGTTAAGGAATAATACTTGACGCTCACCAGACAAGGCAATAAGTGTTATGATAAATTGTAATATGATTCAATGTTATTTCATTTCATGGAATTTAATTATATGACATTGCTTAAAATGTGTTAGGATACTAGATTTTGGATAAGCCTTTACCTAAGAAAGTAAATTTAATATTTGAAAACTAAATTTTGTACAAGTTTTATATGGAATAGATTTCAAATTCATATACAAATGATTTACATGATTACATGTATTTAATTTTCTCTTTATTTCTGATCAATGCCTGTAAAATGTAAAATTAGCATGTGCATGTGCTGATGTCAATGTTTTATTTTTTTTTTTTTTACTTATTTCCAAACAATGTCTGCGAAATGTTTGCATGTGCATGTGCTGATGTCAATGTTATTTCAGGTCGAAATAAATGATTACAACAAGCTGTGTTTTTCTGGTGACCCGTGAAACAACTTCTCTTTCCTCCCTAATTGTCTATGCAGTTTATTACCTTCTGCTCCTATACTAGGAATTCAACTAACTTGGGAAATACTGGGATTCTAAGATCAAGTTTCTGACAAGCAAGTGCCCATTCCCTTTCAAGTGTTCCACGTACCTTGATGAGTTCCTCCGCCTTGAAATAAAACGTGCTGAATTGTATCATCAAGTCTCTTGCGGTGTAGACTCTGTCCTCAGGAGAAGTGATACAAGAGGCTGCTGTACCAGTTTATTCAACCTGTAAAGTTTTCAAACTTATAAGTAATCATAAACAAAAGAATATTCCCAAAGACGCACAAGTAACGTAATTGCAATGCTGACCCACACATGAAACACAGCCTAATTAAGGAGAGAACATGGAAAATATCCCAATGATCATAAACTTTGCAAGACATTTCTACTGTTTATAAAGAATTACACATGAAACTTGGCAATGGATCTAAAGAAATTGTCAGGAAATTTAGTAAACAACTTAATAAGCAAAGGTATGCATGACCCTCATTGTTATCCTTATCCACAATATGCTATTGAATTACATCATATACTTACACCCTCGCGTATCCTTAGGTGACGCTGCCACACAATCATGGAAAGATAGCTGCCACCATTCAACCTAAAATACATGCATTATTAAAATTCAATTCCCCTTTTCTGTGTTAATATAACATACGCCTCATTTAAAAGATTCACAGTACCGTATGACAAATATGTGCCTTTGAAATTGTAATATCACTGGTAGAGGTTAAAGAGACCAACGAGCATAGATGGAGGAAAATGGATACTGCCATCTTAGAGCGAAAAAAAATAGATGGGGATAGAATATATTTTACGATGCAGAGGCCTTATATTTACCGTTACATGGAAAAAAAAAATGCAGCGCTATGTGCCGCATAGAGACTAAGTCCAAAACACCCTTCTGCAGCCAGAGTTCCTTGTTTATGTCTACATTTTCAGACCCTTGGCTTGCATGTCTATAGTAGACGTTCTCTGCAAAAAGACAATTTTATAGTTTTCTATAAAAATAATCCATTTAACTTAATCATGCAAGTATAATATGCATTCTTATTTTTCATGATACCTATGTTTAGCCAGGCTTGATTTCAATTACAGTAACTGCAGCTGTTACTGCTATATTTGAAGATTTGAGAGGTTTTGCAGCCACACCCATAACAAAATAGAAATAAACTACATCTCTATTTATCAGGAAATAATTAATATTCTTAACATACCATTTCTTAATCTAAACAAAAAGCTCTCATGTTACATTAACATTGACACTACTCATTTCCGTGCACAATTGTAATTCAGAACTCAAAGCACTATCCTTTAGCAATGGTAACCTTTAAATACTTACAGCTAAGGTCTTGGTCTGGGGAGGCATGAGGAAGAAGTCTAGAATCTGAGTTTCCATTAGTATAATTTCCAGATGAGACGTGGACACTGCGTACCCTGTAGTTTCTACCGAGATGTGCACAACTCTTCTGGAATAAACTTGGTATTTGAATAACTTCAAGCCAATTAGCACATCTAAAAAGAAAGTCAAAATACAGTAAAATAAATACGTTCATATGTAACTTAAATGCACAATTAAATTCTCTGCAAATGGCCTGCCTATGACAGAGAGGATCCATTTCAATACTATGAAAAACAAACATTATATAAAAAATTAAATACATTATGTGAAGTCAGTATCAGCTTTACAAATCAAGTTCCAGAAAAATAGTAAATGGTTTCAACTGCAATTGAAATAGGTACTGGATATCGAGTTACTATGAGGGCAGATAGGCCTATTTCTACTGCATAGGTTTTTAGATTTCCTTATCCAAATTAGAAATGAAAAACCCCTGTGTGTGTGAGTGTGTGTGTGTGTGTGTGTGTGTGTGTGTGTGAGTGTGTGTGTGTGTGTGTGTGTGTGTGTGTGTGTGAGTGTGTGTGTGTGTGTGTGATGTGTGTGTGTGTGTGTGTGTGTGTGTGTGTGTGTGTGAGTGTGTGTGTGTGTGTGTGTGTGTGTGTGTGTGTGTGTGTGTGTGTGTGTGTGTGTGTGTGTGTGTGTGTGTGTGTGTGTGTGTGTGTGTGTGTGAGTGTGTGTGTGTGTGTGTGTGTGTGTGTGTGTGTGTGAGTGTGTGAGTGTGTGAGTGTGAGTGTGTGTGTGTGAGTGTGAGTGTGTGAGTGTGAGTGTGAGAGTGTGTGTGTATTTAAATATAAATATAAATGTAAATATATATATATACTACCTTACCGAACTCTTATGGTTTTGTGGGAAAAGAGGTATTAGGTAATTGTTACAGTTTTCCGGCATTGTTTCTTCTATGAATGAATCGTTCAGGAGATTGAGTACCATTTCCCCATCGACAATCTTGATTTGATAGTCCTGTTAGCTGGGGAGGGCATGATTAGTGTTATTTAAACCCGCATTTTCCCTGGAACCTTTCATGCCCTCCCCTGCTATCGGGGCCAAGCTTGTCGCTAACGGGGGGTTTCCACACAATAAAAACTATATATCTGCAATGTGGACAGTGAGAGGAATCCAACGATACCAAAATCGTCGATATCAGAGCGGCGGAGGTAATATAGAAAATTACCAAAACGTATTTGTTGGAAATTAGCAGATCACATCATTGCATTATACTAAATATTTCCTCCTTTTGTAATTCCTTGCATGATCTTAAATCATCACACAAATATACATAGAACATTAAATCTTAGTGTGATTTGACATTTCGTTAGGTATGGATGCATTTAATTAACTTTTATGGAACAATAATCTCGCCATACGGTAAAAAATTAGTGTTATTCAAAAACGAATATCAAAAAACTGTAAACAAAGATCCAGAAAAGATATTGACAGAAGAAGAAAGAAAGAGATTACTAAACCTCCCAGGCAACACAGACATAAATACATATTAATGAACTGAATTGGCCAAAAAGAAATGCAAAAAGCGTGTGGGCCAGACGAGATACCTTATGAATTTTATAAATATGCCCCAGAACAAATAATTGAAAAAATATTGAATGTATTTAACCAATATTGGAACAAAGGTCAATATCCTAAAGAATATAAGAACATAATAAAAATCCTATCAACAAACCAGGAAAAAATTCAGAAGTAGAATCATATATGTATATCTAAGATTTCGATTTTAGGAAAGATCTTTGAAAATATAATAACAAAGAGACAATTGGTGGCTGGAGACAAATGATATATTAGATAAAAATCTTACAGCTTTAGAGCAAACTAAAACACCATAGAAGCTCTACAAATGATAGAGTCACACATAAATACTGCAATAATAGAAAAAAACAACAACAAAAAAAAAAAAAAACGCATTGCTAGCTTGCACAGACCTTCAAAAAGCTTTTGATACTGTAAACCATGATGCATTATTAACAAAAATGTCAAGACTAGGCATTACAGGTAACTCACTAAATTGGATTTATGATTTTCTTAAAGAAAGAACTTATCAAATGACAATAGGAGAAGAAAATTTTGAAAAAGGAACAATGTCAACAGGAGTACCCCAGGATCCCCTTTAAGCCCAACCTTATTATGGTTACAGATTTGAACTTGCCAGAAAACATACACAAAATCATTTATGCAGATGATATAACTTTAATAACAAACAAAGATATATTAGAAGCAAACAATAATATGGAGAGAGCCTTAAACATTCTTAAAACATGGACAACAACCTGGGATTTAAAGATGAACTTAACAAAAAGCTAATTAATGTGCTTTACAAATAAAAGAATAAGACAGATTCCCAGCATAAAAATAGGCAATGAGGAAATTGAATTCACAAATAAACACGATATTCTAGGTTTGAGATTTGACTCCCCAAAAGTATATGTAGAAAAGGTATGAATGAGACTGGATATCTTCACAATACAAGAGATGTATTTGACCGGTTTCAATTATGTCTTCATCAGAAATACAGTCTCAGCAGCAATAAATATTGTGAAGATATCCAGTCTCATTCATACCTTTTCTACATTTGTCAACATGGATACGTTTCATTCCCCAAAAGTAAATTGGAAAGAACATATAGAAAATGTAAAAACAAACACATTGAGAAAAATAGACATTATGAAAAAAATATCCTCACATACTTGGCGCGCAAACAGAGAAACACTTTTAAAGTTCTACAACATTTATATCAAACCAAAAATAGAATATGGGTTATCAGTATATGGTAATGCCAAAAATACAGAATTAAAGAAATTAGAAATCATCCAAAACTCAGCCTTAAGATTAGGTACAGGAAGTTTTAAATCTACACCAATAACATAACTTCAAGCTTTGACAAATCATATACCAATATTAACAAGGAAAAAAGAAATTAAACGTAAACAATAGTAAAAAAATTGAGAAACCAGAAAATACACCAATAAAACAATTAATGATAAAAAATATTAAAGATTAGAACCCAGTAAAAAATAAAAGAACATTAATCCATCGAGCATCAGAAACACACAAAGAATTAAAGTCCAATATAACAACAAACACAATACCAAATGTAACCCCAATTCCACCATGGTACGACATTTCAGTAAAAATAGAAACAAATTTTATGAATAATCATCCAAAAGATATGCCAGAACAAATAATCAAAATGCAATTCCACATGTTAGAAAACACAACTTATAAAGACAAACACAAAATCTTCACAGATGGATCAAAAACCAAAGAACCAAACAGTCTCAGCAGCAATAAATATCCAAAATACAAACATTACAACAATTTGGAAATTATCAAAGTACATCAATATAACAGAAGCAGAATTATTTCCAATAAACCATGGTCTTCGATACGTACAAAATAACCGACTCAATGACTCTGTAATTTTCACAGACTCCCCATCAGCATTACAACTAATTACAAATGGCAGACCCAAAAATCACACACAAAACATATACCAAATACAACAAATACACACACTGACATTCCAGAAACAAAACATAAAAATACATTGAATTCCATCGCAAAAGGAATTCGAGGCAATGAAATCATACAACAAACCAGCAAAAAAGCACACGAATTAACAAATCCCACTGCCATAACAAAAGATATAAACAACATAACAAAAGAAATAAAAAACAAAAACAGAAAAATCTAGGAAGAAAAGCAAACAGATATACTAAAGAAAATAACTCCATCAAAGACAACAAACCAAATTAATGGTCGAGAGCCAAAAACAGAAAATTAGATGTATGTTTAACATGAATAAAAACATGACATACAAAACTAAAACAACATCTACATAAACTAAAAATGGAAACAGACCCAACATGCAGATGGTGCCAACATGAAGAAGAAACAATGGAACATCTGACACTCCAATGCCTAAGATTTTAACTCCTATAGAATCAAATTATTTGATGCACTAAAAAAATAAAAACTAATCCAAATATGTCTTTTAATAACAGGTGCAGACCATTCATCAGCTAAGAAGTATTACATGAACCGTATTCATGTTGACAAATGTGGAAAGGTATGAATGAGAACGAATATCTTCACAATACAAGAGATGTATTTAACCGGTTTCGGTTATATCTTCGTCAGAATGATATACATGTATTTCTGACGAAGATATAATCGAAACCGGTTAAATACATCTCTTGTGAAGATATTCGTTCTCCTTCATACCTTTCCACAGAAGTATTACATATTAAGACATATGAAGATCTTCCTGCAAAGATAAAAATTAACAGATATCATATAAAATCTCCAATCAACACAAGAACAAGAAACAGATCCA
>NW_020868637.1:533571-538571 GCF_003789085.1 Penaeus vannamei | reverse complement strand
TTATAATAGTACTCATATCTACTATTACGTTTATAATTATAGTACCCGTATATATATTAATCTACTATAGCGTATATATATATATTAGTGTTTATAGTAGGTGTATTATAGTATCTCATCATATAAATAAGTTTATTTATTTCTCATTATATTTGTATATATATCTATTATCCTTATCCTACTCACCTTACCCATGTACTTCTTACTCTTCGCCTCTTCTGTACACACCCCGCTGCACACACACCACCACGAAACACACATACACCTTGTCATACTTCCTCCCAATCAAGCCTCTCCTCCTCTCTCCCTCCGATCTCTCTGCTGCTCTCTCTCTCTCCTCTCGATCTTCGTCTCCCTCCCACTCTCTTCCCTACTCACTTATTCTACTCATAATAGTATATATATCTATCTATATTTTGTATATATATTATCACTATATATATACTATATTATACTTATATCATCCTGTATACCTACTTCTTATATACTTCGTATTATATATATATTATTCATATCATACCTACTCACTTATATATATATATGTATATATTACATATATGTTACATTACTATAATTATAATGATAAAATAATTTTTCCTCAATATACTGGCACATCATCCAACGCTTGATATTCTTACCGCAAATCATATCCAGGACCACTCCTTAGCAACACACGTACACTAGGGTGTCAATCGTTCGTTTTAAATTCATTTTTACTTTCGGCTCACAGCATACGCCGGTACATCTTACAGCTATTCCCGCTTAATGCATCTTCTATAGCAATTCCGCAATGATCTCCAGTACTCCAATTGGCGACAAAGAGAGAGGGAGGGGGGTAAGGGAGGTGAGGCAGGGGGAAGACATCCGAACAAGACGAATCCAGAAGGATAGGTTTTGTCTTTTTCCTCGTGCCTTTCCGTTATTTTAAGCTGCTGAAATAAAGATAACTCGTTTAAATCCTGTCTTTTTGTCCGACTTTTGGAGGAATTAGATTTCCGACTTCCGATTCTCATGGCTTTTCAACTCGCGCGTAATCTGCTGCACCAGGGTTGCAATCCAATGGGCCGAGAGGAAAGCGAGTCCAAAACGTGGCATCATCGGATCGAAGTGGCGGGACACTTCATTTTTAAGTAAAGGTTATTGAGGACGACGATTTTAATGGCTCTCTGGCTGGCCATTCCTCTAACTTTCTAACGATTTCCTCGAAGGGTTGGATGAGGCCGAAAGGATCACAAACGAAATCCTCTTGTACCTTTACAGAGAGTATGCTGAGGCCCAAGAGCCCGAGAAGGAGCTCTGATGTGTTCTCCAAGATGTTCTCCTGAGAAGGAGACCCTAAGGAAACCATCGACATTTTTAAGAAGGAGGAGGAGGATGTCTTTGTTGAGGGGAAGCGAGCAGGAGGGAGAGGCCGTTGGATATTCATCAGGGAGACGGGGTGAGTAGGGTTGGAGAGGGAGAGTGGGATTTAAGATGGTGAAGGGAGAGGGGGAGAGGTTGAAAAAGGGAGTAGGGTTGATTCATAGGGATTGATGTGGTTGATTTGAAGTGTATTGTATCTTTGAAGCGAGGGTTGAAAGGCGAGTAGGGGTTCATGAATTAAGTTGGGTTAGAGGGTTGAAAGGGAGAGGGTTGAAAGGGAGAAGAGGCGTTGAAAGGGAGAGGGTTGAAAGGGGAAGAGGGTTGAATAGGGAGAGGGGGACCAGACAATACTTTCGGCATCCAACTCACTCCACTTTCTCCTAATCAAACTTCATTCCCCCAACCCCCACGTCCATAGACTCGACCGATTTAAAGACTCTCTCAGCGATCTGCTCAAAGGGTTGACTGAGACCGAAAGGATGGGGATCCAAAACCGCATCATCGACCAATTGAGGGTGCTCGCTCAGAAGGCCGGGGAGAACGTTACGGGTGAGAAGCGACCAGGAAGTCGCCCAAGAGCCGAGAAGGAAGACCAGGAAGTCACCGACAAGGACCTTGACGAAAGACTCGTCCGATTCAAAGATTTTCTCAGCGACGACCTGCTCAAAGGGTTGAATGAGGCTGAAAGGAAGAGGATCCAAAACGGCATCAGCGACCAGTTGAGGAAGATCATTATGAAAGGTAGGAAGAACAGTTTCGCTGCCTTCCTCTAATTTCTTAACGATTTCCTCAAAGAGTTGGATGAGGCCGAAAGGATCACACGCGGAATCCTCGACTACTTTTTCAAAGAGTATGCGAAGGAGAAGGAGACCCAAGAGCGCCGAGAAGGAGGACCGCAGGAAGGTCGCCAAAGATCCAGAGAAGGAGACCCAGAGAGTCGTCCAAGACCCCGAGATGCCCAGACCACCGACAAGAGGAGTGGGAAGGACTTTGACGAAGACTCGAACCCGACTCTCCAGACTTCCTCATTAATCTCTGCTCAAAGGGTTGAACGAGGCCGAAAGGATGAGGATCCAAAACGGCATCATCAACCAATTGAGGGCGCTCGTTAAGAAGGCCTGGGAGAACGACGGTGTCGAGGGTTATGCTGAATTCCTCGAATTTCTCCTAAGATTTCCTCAAAGAGTTGGTGGATGAAAGGATCCAAATCCAAATCCTAGACTACCTTTCCAAAGAGAATGCTGAGGAAACCGTCCAAGACCCCGAGAAGGAGACCCAGGAAGTCGCCCAAAGCCGAAGAGACCCAGGGAGCTCCGCGAGACCGAGGCCAGAGGAGCTGGCCAGAGAGTTACGGGCGCGCATACCGCGGCCGGGCAAGGGAGGGAGCGTGCGCCGGCAGTGGAGAGGTCGGCGGCGAGAAGGACGCCGGGAAGGAGACGCAGGCGAGGAGAAGGTCGCCGCGAAGAAGAGCCGGTGGGAAGGAGACCGCAGGGAAAGTCGCGTCCAAAAGAGGCCGGGAGAGCGAAGACGCCAGGAAGTCGCACGCTCGAAAAGGCCGGGAGAGGAGACCAGGAGTCGCGGGGCCAAGAGGCGCCGGAAGAGCGGAGACCCAGAGTACGCGGCAGAGGCGCGGAAGGAGGCCGGAAGGTCGCGGCCAAGGAGAGCAGGGGAAGGAGACTTCCAAGGAGGAGGAGGTCGCCAAGGCGGGAAGGGACGGGCGAGGTCAGAAGTCGCCCAAGAGGGCGCCGGGAGGGACCCAGGAAGTCCCCAAAAAGCCGGTAAAGAACCAGAAGTCGCCAAAAGGCCGGGAAGAGACCAGGAAGTCGCCCAAAAAGGCCGGAGGAGACCCAGGAAGTTCGCCCCAAAGGCGGGAAGGAGACCCAGGAAGTCGCCTCAAAAGGCCCGGGAAGGAGACCAGGAAGTCGCCTCAAAAGGCCGGGAATGGAGACCCAGGAAGTCGCCCAAGGAAGGCCGGGAAGAGACCCAGGAATCGCCCAAAAGGCCGGGAAGGAGACCCAGGAAGTCGCCCAAGAAGGCCGGGAAGGAGACCCAGGAAGTCGACCGACTCCAAGACTTCCTCAGCGATCTCCTCAAAGGCTTGGATGAGGCCGTAAGGATGAGGATCCAAAACGGCATCATCGACCAATTGAGGGCGCTCGCTAAGAAGGACGGCGGCTATGGTTACGATGAATTCCTCGAATTTCTCATCAATTTCCTCAAAGAGTTGGATGAGGCCGAAAAAATAGAAACCCAAATCCTCGACTACCTTTTTGGCCAAGAGCCCGAGAAGGAGACCCAGGAAGTCGCCAAAGAGCCCGAGAAGGAGACCCAGGAAGTCGCCAAAGAGCCCAAGAGGGAGTGTCAGGAAGTCGCCCAAGAGCCCGAGAAGGAGACCCAGGAAGTCGCCCAAGAGCCCGAGAAGGGAGTGTCAGGAAAGTCGCCAAAGTGCCGAGAAGGAGACCCAGGAAGTCACCGACAAGGACTTTGACGAAAGACTCGACCGACTCCAAGACTTCCTCAGCGATCTCCTCAAAGGCTTGGATGAGGCCGAAAGGATGAGGATCCAAAACGGCATCATCGACCAATTGGCCCTCGCTAAGGACGGCGGCTCTGGTTACGATGAATTCCTCAGATTTCTCATCCTCGAAGAGGTGGATGAAAGGATCCAAATCCAAATCCTAGACTACTTTTTCAAAAATAATGTCGAGGAAGTCGCCCAAGATGCCGTGGAGGAGACCCAGGAAGTCACCCTAGAGCCCAAGAAGGAGACCAAGGAAGTCGCCCAAGCCCGCCCAGGAAGTCGCCCAAGATGCCGTGGAGGAGACCCAGGAAGTCGCCCAAGAGCCCAAGAAGGAGACCCAGGAAGTCGCCCAAGATGCAGTGGAGGAGACCCAGGAAGTCGCCGAAGAGGCCTAGAAGGAGACCCAGGAAGTCGCCCAAGATGCCGTGGAGGAGATCGCCCAAGATGCCGTGAGGAAGTGAGACCCAGGAAGTCGAGCCCGAGAAGGAGACCAAGGAAGTCGCCCAAGAGCCCGAGAAGGAGGCCCAGGAAGTCCGAGCCAGAGCCCAAGAGAGAAGGAGACCCAGGAAGTCACCGACAAGGACTTTGACGAAAGACTCGACCGACTCCAAGACTTCCTCAGCGATCTCCTCAAAGGCTTGGATGAGGCCGAAAGGATGAGGATCCAAAACGGCATCATCGACCAATTGGCCCTCGCTAAGGACGGCGGCTCTGGTTACGATGAATTCCTCAGATTTCTCATCCTCGAAGAGATGGATGAAAGGATCCAAATCCAAATCCTAGACTACTTTTTCAAAAATAATGTCGAGGAAGTCGCCCAAGATGCCGTGGAGGAGACCCAGGAAGTCACCCTAGGAAGTCGCCCAGCCCAAGGAGACCCAGGAAGTCAGGAAGTCGCCCAAGAGCCCGAGAAGGAGACCCAGGAAGTCGCCCAAGAGCCCGAGAAGGAGACCCAGAAGTCCCCCCCAGGAAGTCGCCAAAGTGCCGGAGAAGGAGACCCAGGAAGTCACCGACAAGGACTTTGACGAAAGACTCGACCGACTCCAAGACTTCCTCAGCGATCTCCTCAAAGGCTTGGATGAGGCCGAAAGGATGAGGATCCAAAACGGCATCATCG
>NW_020868637.1:527477-533471 GCF_003789085.1 Penaeus vannamei | reverse complement strand
ACACACGATACATCGGGGCCCTAGTAGCAGAATGACACACACACACACACAGAAGTCACATACACATACACACACACACACACACACCACACACACACACACACACACACACACACACACACACACACACACACACACACACACACACACCACACCAACACACACATACATACAACACACACACACGCACACACACACACATACACATACACAAACACACACACCACACACACACACACACACAGACAACACAACACACACACCACCACACACACACACACACCACCACACACCACACACACACACACACAACACACACACACCACACATAACACACAACACACACACACACACACACACACACACACACACACACACACACACACACACACACACACACACACACACACACATTGGGATATTCTTCAAATGCGATATCCTAGAATCGTTTGTTTATCGAAATGGCAACACCTATGATGTGGAGGCGCCATTTCCTCCTTTCATAAAAGTATCAATTACAGCTGCACATTTCTTAAAATACAAAAAAGTTTACTTCGATTTATATATAATAATATATATTATATATATATATATATATATATATATATGAATATATCTACATATGTATATATATAATATATATATATATAATATATGTATATAATATATATAATATATATAATATATATATATATATATATATATTATTATATATTAATATATATTAATATATACATATACATATATATATATCTATATATATATAATATATATATATATATATATATTAATATATATATATATATATAATATATATATATATATATATATATTAGAAGAGAGAGAGAGAGAGAGAAGAGAGAGAGAGAGAGAGGAGAGAGAGAGAGAGATAATAGATAATATGTATATATACACATAAGTAATATGTATGTATTAAATATGCACATATATGTATATACATATGTATAATGTATAATGCATATACATATTACATATTACATATGCATAATGTATATATGTATATATATACCACACTTTAATAACGTCAATATGGCTAGACTACGTGATATATCAGTTGTTGTGAATGTCAGTCCAAGAAAACCCCTTTCAAAAGTTATACCTCAAATATCTACATTTTCTGTGGTTCTGAAGGGTAATTTTATCGTTTTCTTTATTACTGAAGGGGGGACACAAGAGGAGATAAATTCAGCTGATTTTTTTTTTATTGCTATATCTATACAATTATTCTACATATAATAAAATATATATACACACGCAATATCTAACACTGATAAAGTCATTCACATCAATGTCCAGTTAAATATTCTACAAAACAGAACAACACAGAAACAGCAGGTTAGAATTTGGCAACAATAAAGGCGGTCGACGTATGTAGGCCGAAGAACGAGTCTAAAAGAGAGCAACTTGGGGACTTATTGGTATTCATTGTATTCATTTGCAATCCGAGGAACTTTCTTTTCTGTGTACGCTCCTACCGATGTTTGTAAACTTGACGTGAAAGAGATGTTCTACGCCAAACTTACATCTGTGGTAGACAGATGTCCCCGACGAGATATTCGCATTGTTCTGGGCGACTTCAATGCGGTATTGGGCTGTGATCGAGCTGGCTATGAGATGTCTGTCGGTCCCCATGGTTCAGGAGCTGATGCCGGTAGCGAGAATAGCCTCCTTTTCCGGGACTTTGCTAGGTCCCAGAAATTGAGGATTTCTGGCTCCTGGTACCAGCGCCCAGACCCACATCGCTGGACATGGTACAGTGATGCGGGTAACGCAGCCAAGGAGATCGACCACATACTTGTTAGCACTCGTTGGAGATCCTTCAGAATTGCAGGGTGTACAGGAGTGCTGAGTTCTGTGGTACTGACCATAGATTGGTTGTGGCTACCCTCCGAGTCCACTTCAAAACCCCCAGCGGTCAAATGATCACCTAGGGTGTTTCATTTGGACAGGCTGAGGGAGGGGGAGTGTGCCCGCGGGTTTGCTGAGGCAATCTCTGATCGTTTCGCAGTGCTTGGCAGTCTGACAGACCCTGTTCTTCTGTGGGATACCTTTAAGCGTGAAACGCTTGATGCAGCTCAAGATACGATTGGTGTACGCCCGAGAGCAGTACAGAATTCCATCTCGCAGGAGACACTGGAAGCCACAGATGCATGTCGTGCGGCTCGTCTGACAGGGGATCGGGAATTGCACCGTTCTCATGTGCGCAGAACTCGGTCCCTGTTAAGAAGGGACAAGGAACAGTTTATTAGGAGTCTTGCAGAGGAGGTAGAAGGCCATTTCTTAGTAAATGACCTTCGTCTGCATACCAAGCCCTGAGAAAGCTGAACTCCAAGCCCTCTTCACAGGTGACAGCAGTTCGCTCAGTAAGTGGTCAGATCGTTTCAGATCCTGTTGCGGTGCGGGGACGTTGGGCTGAGTATTTTGAGCAGCTGTACCAGGTTGACCCACCAACAGTTAACTTGGATGCGGGTAGTGTCGAGATCCCGCTGCCGGATCCACCTATCAGTGAGGACCCTCCCTCCCTAACTGAAGTTAGGGGGGCGATTTCCAAGCTGAAGAGTGGTAAAGCAGCTGGTATCTGGCATACCAGCTGAACTGTTAAAGGCTGGTGGTGAACCTATGGCACGGGGGTTACATGCTGTCCTGGCTGCCATCTGGCAGTCCGGTTCCGTTCCTCCTGACCTGTTGAGGGGTGTGGTCATCCCCTCTGGAAGGGGAAGGGGGACCGTTGGGACTGCAGCAATCACCGAGGCATCACACTGCTCAGTGTACCAGGCAAGGTTCTCGCCCACATCCTTCTGAGACGTATCAGAGACCATCTACTGAGGCACCAGAGACTGGAGCAATCCGGATTCACTCCTGGTAAGTCCACAATAGACCGTATCCTCGCGCTTCGAGTCATTGTAGAGCGCCGTCGTGAGTTCGGGCGTGGGCTGCTTGCAGCCTACATCGACCTCAAGAAGGCGTTCGATACGGTGCATCGGGAGTCACTTTGGGAGATCCTGAGGCTGAGAGGAATACCAACAAGGATTATTGGACTAATAGCTAGCCTGTATACTGGTACTGAAAGTGCTGTAAAGTGTGGTGGGGGCCTGTCGAGCTTCTTTCCTGTTAGTTCAGGAGTGAGGCAAGGTTGTGTCCTTGCACCAACTCTTTTCAACACTTGCATGGACTGGATACTGGGCAGAGCTACTGTTCAAAGTCATTGTGGGGCAACGCTGGGCAATATCAAGGTTACAGACCTTGACTTTGCTGATGTTGCCATTCTATCTGAGTCTTTGGAAACCCTAGTGGCGGCTCTCGATGCATTTAGCAATTGAAGCAGGGGTCATGAACTCTCTCAACAAGTGTATTTGGAGATGTCGGTACCTGTGCAGAAGGACCAAGCTACGGGTTTTCAAGGCCCTGATAATGCCAGTTTTGCTATACGGTAGCGAAACCTGGACATTGGAGGCTCGTCTTGAAGCCTTTTGTAATAGGTCCTTGCGCCAGATCATGGGGTACTGTTGGCGGGACCATGTGTCCAACCAACGGTTGCACCGTGAGACTGGCACAGGACCTGTTATCTGCACAATCCGTGATCGCCAACTCAGGCTATACGGCCACCTGGCTCGCTTTCCTCAGGATGATCCTGCCCATCAGGTCGTCTCTGTTCGAGACAACCCTGGGTGGAGGAGGCCTGTGGGACGACCGAGGAAGTCATGGCTTGGGCAGATCGACCAAACCTGCCGTGAAGAACTAGAGATGGGCCGAGTCCCTGCCTGGCGTCTAGCCATGAGGGATCCTCGTAGGTGGAAGCGAAGGGTGGATGCGGCTATGCGCCCCCGTCGGCGTCAGCCCCCATGATGATGATGATGATGATAATGGAACACAAACTGGCGTCACTCTCTCTTTCTGTCTCTGTCTCTGTCTCTGTCTCTGTCTGTCTCTCTCTCCCTCCCTCCCTCTCTGTCACTCTCTCTCTCTCTCTCCCTCCCTCCCTCCCTCTCTCTCACACTTTATTTGAAGAGAACGCGTCGAGCCAGGCCGAGGCGCCGGTGATGCGGTTGCGCTGCTGACCGCGGTTGAGGTCACTCTCTATCTCTCTCTCTGTCTCCCTCTCTCTCTCTCTCTCCCTCCCTCTCTCTGTCTCTGTCTCTCTCTGAAGAGAACGCATTAGGTGAGAGAACACCGGATGTTGGCACCCGGTCCGGTGCGTCGAGCCAGGCCGAGGCGCCGGAGATGCGGCTGCGCTGCTGACCGCGGTTGAGGTCACTCTCTGTCTCTCTCTCCCTCTCTCTGTCTCTGTCTCCCTCCCTCTCTCTCTCTCTGTCTCCCTCTCTCCCCCTCTCCCGGGCTAAGGCCCGGCTCGTCGAGGTGTGCGAGGCGTGGCCCGGGTCCGTCTTCCGGGGAGGAACTTTCAGGGGGACCCATGCCCTGACCACACCTCTCCTTGGGGGCACTCCCCGCTCGGCGCCCCTCTTGGGCTTCCTTGCCCACATATATATATATACATATACATATACATATATATATATATATATATATATATATATATATATATATATATATATATATATATATATATATATATATATAATATACACGCAACACATTATCAGGTGAAATAAAAAATTTTATACAAATATTGGTTTATTTAAGAGAATACATTTTTTGGTCGGCTCACTTTCAACAGATCTCTAGCCTCGAAATGGATGTCCAACACATTTTAAAATATTTTCACACCCACACCCACACACAGGCAAACACAAAAATACAAACAAATAAAAAAAAACACCATCACACAAGCACAAACACACACACACACAGAAAGGCAAATTTAATACACAACCTGCCTACCATCACTCCACCTCCATCCGCGGCGGCGACGAAAACGTCACCATGTGCACTTACCGCGTTGCTAGCCTGTGCGGCTTCTTTCTCGCGGCACTGTTATTCGTTACATACTAGCACATGTGCTAGGAGAAGGTGCACGCCATCGAAAGGCACCGCTCCTACCTAATTTACGCGTCAAAGACGATCCCCCGCTGGCTCCGTCCCGACGCCATCGACGCCACCCACTGCGAGCTCCCCCCAGTGTGGTATGAACCGCGAATCCTCACGCTCCAGCGGCAGCACGAATGCCTTGAGCGAGCAGCATCGGTTCTCCGGATCCTCTTAGAAATAAAAGTCGCCTTGATGAAACAGTTCTTCATCTTGGTCGGCGTCGTCGCTCTCGCCGCCGTTGCGCTGCTGGCCATCTGCTGCGCCCTATCTGGAAGAAACCAACAATCAGATCTATCAGAGGAAAAGGAGGCCGAACAAGGAGGAGGTTCCACCCGGGAAGCCATCCCCAAGGAGGAGGCCGAGGAACAACCCCCCCGGGAATCCACCTCCGAGGAGGAGGCCGAGGAACAACCCCCCCGGGAATCCACCTCCGAGGAGGAGGCCGAGGAACAACCCCCCCGGGAATCCACCTCCGAGGAGGAGGCCGAGGAACAACCCCCCCGGGAAGCCATCCCCAAGGAGGAGGCCGAGGAACAACCCCCCCGGGAATCCACCTCCGAGGAGGAGGCCGAGGAACAACCCCCCGGGGAATCCACCTCCGAGGAGGAGGCCGAGGAACAACCCCGGGAATCCACCTCCGAGGAGGAGGCCGAGGAACAACCCCCCGGGAATCCACCTCGAGGAGGAGGCCGAGGAACAACCCCCGGGAATCCACCTCCGAGGAGGAGGCCGAGGAACAACCCCCCCGGGAAGCCATCCCAAAGGAGGAGGCCGAGGAACAACCCCCCCGGGAATCCACCTCCGAGGAGGAGGCCGAGGAACAACCCCCGGGAATCCACCTCCGAGGAGGAGGCCGAGGAACAACCCCCGGGAGAGGAGGAGGCGAGGAACAACCCCCCCGGGAATCCACCTCCGAGGAGGAGGCCGAGGAACAACCCCCCCCACCTCCGAGGAGGAGGCCGAGGACAACCCCCCCCGGGAATCCAC
>NW_020868637.1:517477-522477 GCF_003789085.1 Penaeus vannamei | reverse complement strand
AAATGGAATCATCAAGCCTAATGGGTCCAAAATTATAGCAACTTGACAGTATCATTCGCCTGGTGAAAAAAATCTGGAAATAGTGTTTCTATGTCTGCCCAGGATATATCTTTCCTCATTCTTAAACCTCGCTTCTTTTTGGAAAAGATGAATGAAACTTGTCAAAATAAGTATCACTAACAGGATCCCAGTTTAGACCTAAAACCCTTTCCTTTGCTAAATCAATGTTGTCCTGAACCTTCTGACACAATCTAACTGTAGAAAATTATCAAAGTCCTTTTCCATCTTTAGAACATAAAGAAGCATATATTTGTACCCTTCGGAGTTCGACATTTTCTCAATAACTCCCATTTTCCTAAATATCATCTTTGCTATCAGCATTTCCAATGATTTCTTAATTTCCATGTCACTATCAACGGTGGCTATCTCATCATACAAAGATTAGAAAAAAACAGTTTTCCTTTAAGTGTTCCACATACCTTGATTAGCTCCTCCATCTTGAAATGCAACGTGTTGAATTGTATCATCAAGTGTCTTGGTGTGTAGAATCTGTCCTCAGGGGATGTGATACGTGAGGCTGCTGTACCAGTTTTTTCAACCTGTAAAGTTTGTAACTTATAAGTAGCCATAAAAAAAGAATATTCCCAAAGACACACGTTACATAATTGCAATGCTGACACACATGAAACACAGCCAAATCAAAGAGACTGAAGAAAAAAACATCACTGGAAATCACTTTGTATTGGATTATGTTTCATTAATTTGTACGGTGCCATCCTTTATTTGTGGTAGAATGGAATATGCAGTTGTAGAGATCAGTTATTCTGCTTGTTAAGGAATAATACTTGACGCTCACCAGACAAGGCAATAAGTGTTATGATAAATTGTAATATGATTCAATGTTGTTTCATTTCATGGAATTTAATTATATGACATTGCTTAAAATGTGTTAGGATACTAGATTTTGGATAAGCCTTTACCTAAGAAAGTAAATTTAATATTTGAAAACTAAATTTTGTACAAGTTTTATATGGAATAGATTTCAAATTCATATACAAATGATTTACATGATTACATGTATTTAATTTTCTCTTTATTTCTGATCAATGCCTGTAAAATGTAAAATTAGCATGTGCATGTGCTGATGTCAATGTTTTATTATTTTATTTTTACTTATTTCCAAACAATGCCTGTGAAATGTTTGCATGTGCATGTGCTGATGTCAATGTTATTTCAGGGCGAAATAAATGATTACAACAAGCTGTGTTTTTCTGGTGACCCGTGAAACAACTTCTCTTTCCTCCCTAATTGTCTATGCAGTTTATTACCTTCTGCTCCTATACTAGGAATTCAACTAACTTGGGAAATACTGGGATTCTAAGATCAAGTTTCTGACAAGCAAGTGCCCATTCCCTTTCAAGTGTTCCACGTACCTTGATGAGTTCCTCCGCCTTGAAATAAAACGTGTTGAATTGTATCATCAAGTCTCTTGCGGTGTAGACTCTGTCCTCAGGAGAAGTGATACAAGAGGCTGCTGTACCAGTTTATTCAACCTGTAAAGTTTTCAAACTTATAAGTAATCATAAACAAAAGAATATTCCCAAAGACGCACAAGTAACGTAATTGCAATGCTGACCCACACATGAAACACAGCCTAATTAAGGAGAGAACATGGAAAATATCCCAATGATCATAAACTTTGCAAGACACTTCTACTGTTTATAAAGAATTACACATGAAACTTGGCAATGGATCTAAAGAAATTGTCAGGAAATTTAGTAAACAACTTAATAAGCAAAGGTATGCATGACCCTCATTGTTATCCTTATCCACAATATGCTATTGAATTACATCATATACTTACACCCTCGCGTATCCTTAGGTGACGCTGCCACACAATCATGGAAAGATAGCTGCCACCATTCAACCTAAAATACATGCATTATTAAAATTCAATTCCCCTTTTCTGTGTTAATATAACATACGCCTCATTTAAAAGATTCACAGTACCGTATGACAAATATGTGCCTTTGAAATTGTAATATCACTGGTAGAGGTTAAAGAGACCAACGAGCATAGATGGAGGAAAATGGATACTGCCATCTTAGAGCGAAAAAAAAATAGATGGGGATAGAATATATTTTACGATGCAGAGGCCTTATATTTACCGTTACATGGAAAAAAAAATGCAGCGCTATGTGCCGCATAGAGACTAAGTCCAAAACACCCTTCTGCAGCCAGAGTTCCTTGTTTATGTCTACATTTTCAGACCCTTGGCTTGCATGTCTATAGTAGACGTTCTCTGCAAAAAGACAATTTTATAGTTTTCTATAAAAATAATCCATTTAACTTAATCATGCAAGTATAATATGCATTCTTATTTTTCATGATACCTATGTTTAGCCAGGCTTGATTTCAATTACAGTAACTGCAGCTGTTACTGCTATATTTGAAGATTTGAGAGGTTTTGCAGCCACACCCATAACAAAATAGAAATAAACTACATCTCTATTATCAGGAAATAATTAATATTCTTAACATACCATTTCTTAATCTAAACAAAAAGCTCTCATGTTACATTAACATTGACACTACTCATTTCCGTGCACAATTGTAATTCAGAACTCAAAGCACTATCCTTTAGCAATGGTAACCTTTAAATACTTACAGCTAAGGTCTTGGTCTGGGGAGGCATGAGGAAGAAGTCTAGAATCTGAGTTTCCATTAGTATAATTTCCAGATGAGACGTGGACACTGCGTACCCTGTAGTTTCTACCGAGATGTGCACAACTCTTCTGGAATAAACTTGGTATTTGAATAACTTCAAGCCAATTAGCACATCTAAAAAGAAAGTCAAAATACAGTAAAATAAATACGTTCATATGTAACATAAATGCACAATTAAATTCTCTGCAAATGGCCTGCCTATGACAGAGAGGATCCATTTCAATACTATGAAAAACAAAACATTATTATAAAAAATTAAATACATTATGTGAAGTCAGTATCAGCTTTACAAATCAAGTTCCAGAAAAATAGTAAATGGTTTCAACTGCAATTGAAATAGGTACTGGATATCGAGTTACTATGAGGGCAGATAGGCCTATTTCTACTGCATAGGTTTTAGATTTCCTTATCCAAATTAGAAATGAAAAATTATGTGTGAGTGTGTGTGAGTGTGTGTGAGTGTGTGTGTGTGTGTGTGTGTGTGTGTGTGTGTGTGTGTGTGTGTGTGTGTGTGTGTGTGTGTGTGTGTGTGTGTGTGTGTGTGTGTGTGTGTGTGTGTGTGTGTGTGTGTGTTGTGTGTGTGTGTGTGTGTGTGTGTGTGTGTGTGTGTGTGTGTGTGTGTGTGTGTGTGTGTGTGTGTGTGTGTTGTGTGTGTGTGTGTGTGTGTGTGTGTGTGTGTGTGTGTGTGTGTGTGAGTGTGAGTGTGTGTGTGTGTGAGTGTGTGTGTGTGTGCATGTGTGTGTGAGTGTGTGAGTGTGAGTGTGAGAGTGTGTGTGTGTATTTAAATATAAATATAAATGTAAATATATATATATACTACCTTACCGAACTCTTATGGTTTTGTGGGAAAAGAGGTATTAGGTAATTGTTACAGTTTTCCGGCATTGTTTCTTCTATGAATGAATCGTTCAGGAGATTGAGTACCATTTCCCCATCGACAATCTTGATTTGATAGTCCCGTTAGCTGGGGAGGGCATGATTAGTGTTATTTAACCCCGCATTTTCCCTGGAACCTTTCATGCCCTCCCCTGCTATCGGGGCCAAGCTTGTCGCTAACGGGGGGTTTCCACACAATAAAAACTATATATCTGCAATGTGGACAGTGAGAGGAATCCAACGATACCAAAATCATCGATATCAGAGCGGCGGAGATAATATAGAAAATTACCAAAACGTATTTGTTGGAAATTAGCAGATCACATCATTGCATTATACTAAATATTTCCTCCTTTTGTAATTCCTTGCATGATCTTAAATCATCACACAAATATACATAGAACATTAAATCTTAGTGTGATTTGACATTTCGTTAGGTATGGATGCATTTAATTAACTTTTATGGAACAATAATCTCGCCATACGGTAAAAAATTAGTGTTATTCAAAAACGAATATCAAAAAACTGTAAACAAAGATCCAGAAAAGATATTGACAGAAGAAGAAAGAAAGAGATTACTAAACCTCCCAGGCAACACAGACATAAATACATATTAATGAACTGAATTGGCCAAAAAGAAATGCAAAAAGCGCGTGGGCCAGACGAGATACCTTATGAATTTTATAAATATGCCCCAGAACAAATAATTGAAAAAATATTGAATGTATTTAACCAATATTGGAACAAAGGTCAATATCCTAAAAAATATAAGAACATAATAAGAAATCCTATCAACAAACCAGGAAAAATTCAGCAGAAGTAGAATCATATATGTATATCAGTAAAATTTCGATTTTAGGAAAGATCTTTGAAAATATAATAACAAAGAGACAATTGGTGGCTGGAGACAAATGATATATTAGATAAAAATCTTACAGCTTTAGAGCAAACTAAAACACCATAGAAGCTCTACAAATGATAGAGTCACACATAAATACTGCAATAATAGAAAAAAACAACAACAAAAAAAAACGCATTGCTAGCTTGCACAGACCTTCAAAAAGCTTTTGATACTGTAAACCATGATGCATTATTAACAAAAATGTCAAGACTAGGCATTACAGGTAACTCACTAAATTGGATTTATGATTTTCTTAAAGAAAGAACTTATCAAATGACAATAGGAGAAGAAAATTTTGAAAAAGGAACAATGTCAACAGGAGTACCCAGGGATCCCCTTTAAGCCCAACCTTATTATGGTTACAGATTTGAACTTGCCAGAAAACATACACAAAATCATTTATGCAGATGATATAACTTTAATAACAAACAAAGATATATTAGAAGCAAACAATAATATGGAGAGAGCCTTAAACATTCTTAAAACATGGACAACA
>NW_020868637.1:489894-512377 GCF_003789085.1 Penaeus vannamei | reverse complement strand
GAGAGAGAGAGAGAGAGAGAGAGAGAGAGTGAGAGAGAGAGAGAGAGAGAGGGAAGGGAGAGAGGAGAGGAGAGGTGGAGAGAAGAGGAGAGAGAGAAGGGAGAGGAGAGAGATAGAGAGGAGAGAGAGAGAGAGAAGAGAGAGAGGAGGTGAAGAGAGAGAGAGAGAGAGAGAGGAGAGAGAGGAGATGAGAGAGAGAGAGAGAGAGAAGCGGAGGGAGAGGGAGAGAGAGAGAGAGCGCGAGAGAGAGAGAGAGAAAGAAAGAAAGAAAGAAACAGCTGCGTGTCGCCCGGAGAACACATGCTGTCGATTCTAATGAAATGGAACACACGCTCGCAACGCCCAACGTATCACACATACACACATAAAGCACCACACACACAAACACAAACACACCCACACCTGCCAAAAAAAAGACACATACACACATACAAGGACACATACTGTATACCTGTGTTTTGTCACTCGCCGACTGATTGCATCTTTGTTTTGAAACGTAGGCAAAACTGAGGCAGGCGAGAGGCAAGCTGCAATTGCGATATCCCCTTAGTAACAACAGACCACTTTTTTTTAGGTGTTGTTTCGAATAATAGACGTATTTGGCGTCTCCGTTTGACTAGATCATAAACAAAGGAGCTAGTGAATTCAACTGCATCGTACATGCCCAAGCTTTTAAGTTGAACATAAGAAGGTATCAATAAAGATGCCTATAATAATGATAATAATGAAAATGATGGTGATAATGGTAATGGAAATAATGTTATCAATAGATACCTATGATAATGATGATAATAGAAATGATATTGATAATGATAACGAAAGTAATGATAACAATGATATTAATGATAATGTTAATAATGAGAGTAATAGTAATAGCGATAGTAATAGTAATAGTAGTGATAATAATAATAATGACATTGATGAAAGGATGGTGATGATGATTATGATGATAATAACAATAATAATAATAATAATTATACTAATGATAATTATGATGATGATGATAATAATATTTATTATGATAATGATAATATTGATGATGATAACAGTGATAATGATAATGGCAATAATAATGATAACAATGATATTGATAATAATGATAATGATATAATAACAATTATAATAATAAATGAATGATGATGAAGAAGATAATATTGATAATAACATTGTTGCTACTACTGCTACTACTACTACTACTACTACTACTGGTATTACTAATGATTATAATAATATCTACATTGGCAACAATGGCAATGACAATGATAACAATAGCAATGATCATAATGAGAATAATGATATTCATAGATATAACAACAATAAAAATGGTAACAGTAACAATTACCACATTGATGGTAATGCTAATGATAACAATAATAGTAATAATAAAACTTACTGCTTGCCCTTAGCAACTTAACTCTCCCATCCGCCCCCCCCCCCCTCTGCGTGGAGGGTTGGGCGGGGGACCTAACATGAGGGAGAAGGTGACGCGGCTCAGTCTGATTTTGGACGTGCTGCGAATAAGATAGTACGTATGTGTATGTGTGTGGTTTGTGGTGTGTGTGTTGTGTGTGTTGTGGTTTGTGTGTGTGTGTGTGTGTCTTATGGCATGTGTGTACGTATATGCCATGCCCGGTGAAGCGGGGTTGATTTATAAAGGCAGTGAGCGCCTTATGTCGTTTCAATGGGGTTGTCAATGTTTATGTAGGAAAATTGACACCTTGTATTTGTGAACATTTAGTGCCTGGGCCTGGAACCGAATTTACTAACAACTTACGGTATCGTAAATGTTTTGTTTATATCGTAAAACAAGCTATTCCCTCATTCCTCTCAGTATATATAATATATATATATATATATATTATTATATATATATATATATATATATATAATATATGATTATAATTTCATTAAGATATTATGATAGAAATTTGTTATAATTCAGTAAAACATTAATCTTACACATTATTTATCATTGGTAACAGTAATTTTACATTAGGCTATTAAGAGGTGTGTTTATTGGTAACCTTTGTTACTAAATAATTTTGATTTGTTGCTACAGAGGAAATAGTCATACTGTTGGAAATTATACATTTTCATTCAGATGATAAATTAAACTTGCTGAGTGATTTACATCAAGTGTTTCCGCACCTCTATGCATTGGCAAAAGCCAGTCCTTATTTACATTAGTCAGATTGTTTTTTTTCCGTTACTATATATACATGCCGGAGTTCGCAACGGCAGATCTACCTATAGGGTGAGAGATATCCTTCGCGAAGGACTGGGATATCTCACTCCGTTTTTTTTTCTCCAGATACGTATACACACACACGCGCGCACGCAGGTCCGCACATACGCTCACATATTATGTATGTATAGACATACACATAGGTACACACACACACACACTTACATACCCGTGAGTAAAAGCGGACTCACATGCACATACAAAGCGTGTGCATATGCACACTCATACACACACACATACATTCATACGCATACACTTAGGCAAGAGTACGTGGATATAGTCTCACATGCACATCGTGCGTGTGCATATCCATGATAAATTCATACATACTTTATACATACATACACCCTTGCATACATACACATATATTCGTATATATATGTTTTTTATTTGTTTAAAGATTTCTAACCCTCCTGCGGTGACCCGCTGCCTCGGACTTCGGATGACCAAAGTCCGTGGAGGTAGCTCTCCTGGAGGATGAGATACACTCCCCTGGGGCTTGGATTATCTCACTCTTTTATTTATTTATTATCTTATTATTTTTATTTTTTATTTCTATTTTTCAAACTCTTTTTTATTATCATTTTAAAAAGATCGGCGAGAATACATGGGGCGGGGTAGGGATAGCGAGAGTAATTGTAGCGGTTCCTGATTGGCCATCAATCGAGAACCGCACCTGACCTGTGATTGGCCGACTCCTGCCTCGGAACCGCCCAAACTGACCGAATAAACATCGCCGGTCAGGTTCATAAGCAGCCGGACCTGAGCCGGAATCATGGGCATACCTGGATCTCTAGGTCCAAGGTTTGTGCAGTTTCTCGTGGGTGATTCATAGAGCGATTGTTGACACCTCCCCACGACGGACCTGACACGTGGCCCTTGGTGTGCTACTTTGGGTGTAGTCACGCCACACTTTGCTCTTTCTCTCTCACTAAATCATCCTTTCTATCCCCTCCTTATCCTTCCCCTCTCCCTCCTTCCTTCCCCCCCTTCTCTCTCGATTTCGATTCGATTCCGGAATCATGGGCTTACCTGGACCTCTAGGTGCCAAGGTTTTTTGTTGTGCTTTTGTGGGAGGCTAAAGAGAGCGATTTGACACCCCCACGGCGAGCTCGACGATCTGGCCCTTGTGCCGATAGCTTTGGGTGTTATCGTGCACTACCTTGCTTTGAGACTAGTGATTTTAATTGTAAGCCCAGGGTGCTTGCAATTAAAATCACGAAGCACTATCAAATCAGCCCTTTTACTGCGAGGTGTCGGCCGGACATATAAGGGCTCTGGCCCGTTCGGCAGGGTCCCGACCCCGACCGACCCTAACACACAAAGAGAGCTGATTTGCCAGTGTGCCTTCCTTTTTGAGACCCATCTCCACCCTTTCATCGTCCTGTTATTAGCCTTGGCTAGACTCCCTACCTCCCATCATCATCACCCGTACGCGATGCCACCATGGGTCACGTAATCAAATTATCATACTCTGGAGAGCCCATCTCCTGTGAGGTGGCTCTCCAGAAAATCTTCTCCATCACAGAAGTTGCTGTCACGCACTGCTTCAAAGTGCATAATAGCTACAAAGTTGTTGTTGCCAAGCAAGAACAGCTGACCCCTTTCCTTTCGACTACTGGCCAGAGAAAACTCGCTGATCATGGTTTTAAACCTCTCCCCTCCCCGGAAACGAAGGCTAAGTGCACGGTCGTGGCTAAAAAGATCGACAAGACAATCCTGCCACGATCGTGCCAAGCCATCCAGGAGGAAGTCAGCACCATGAACGAAGTCACTGTGGTGGATGTTTACAAACCACCAGAGTCGCGAATCCTTAAGACAACCAAACACGATTCCCTCAGGAACCACTCTGCCGCCTGCACACTTCCCCCAAACAAACACCTTCACACCAAACAACAACCCAAAAATACAAGCAATACTACACGTAGCTTTAATAGCTGCCAAATACAACGCCAAGAAATTCGCAAACATAGTCCCTATCATGCTTCAAAGAAACGGTTTCCCCAGCATTGTGATTCCTGAGGAAATCTTCGAAGACCAAAACCTGTACATACCTGAATTTCACACACAAACAAACACTCACACCGAGGTCAGAGAGGCGACCATGACATCCACACAGCCCTCTACCTCTCACTCACACGGACTCCCACAGCCACTACCACAACGAATACATAAAGAAACTGCACAAAAGAAAACTACACCAGATACTTCTGACAACAAACGCAAACATACCTCACCACCAGACATGCACACCAAAAAAGACAAAAAAGACCCTGAGCTCTCGGCCCCCGAGGCTCGTCACGTTCACGACGATACCATCTTGTCGGATTCCGACAGTAGCGAGAGCCTCGAGATCGATGTCGGTCTCGAGGAAGGCCCCGGTGCCTCCTCGCTGACTGCTCCCCTCGAGGGAGCAGGTCCTGTTCTCCCTGTCAGGGGAACTTTCGGGAGACGAGGAAGTATCGGGAATTGGTCCGCCGATTCCCGAGAATTCCGAGTCTCCCAGTCTCAGGAATCCCTTCCTGACCTTGACGAGCCCTCGACGGGGCTCGTTCCCGTCGTTACCGGGAGCAACAAACGCCACACAAGGTGAGACCACAACACCCGGACTCACCATGAGTGGCGTGCTGACAATCGTGCAAGCGAATGTAAGATCATTTTTCAATATACGTAACATTTTTTACGATTTCCTCGATCGGGAATGTCCTGACGTGGTTCTTTTAAATTCCACCTCTATCACTAACTCCTATGCTATCAAACACTTCGGCTACACGTCAAGACAGTCACGAAACGGCTGGTTCGTAGGGTCCTGCATCCTCGTCAAATCCACCCTTCATTTCGAATTCATTTCACCCCCATTCATCCATCCAGACTTCATGGCTGTAAAGCTATTCACCCAGCAGGGCCCTATAATGATTGCCACGGCCTATATCAGACCAAATTCAAACTTGCCACTTTCAGATTTCAATAAATTATTCAGCTATAATAATCTTCCAGTCTTCTTCGCCGGGGATGTCAACGCATCACACATATCACTACACCACACAACCACGAATGCACACGGTAGACAGCTCTTGTCTATTTTCAACACAAAAAGACTACATTACATAGGACCCGACTTCCACACCACAATCACGGCTAGGGGAAAAGGCAGACCTGATCTCGTGTTCGGGAACAGGGCCGCCCTCCCCTACCACACACACCTACAACCAGGTCCGAACATCGGTTCTGACCACATACCCGTGATCATAAAACTTTCCACCTCACCTATACATAACAAAGAAACGCCATCCTTCCGGTATAAGAAAGCAGACTGGAACGATTTTAAATCTTATCTTTCAGATCAAAATTTCGACTTTAACCTTGACAGAGAAAATGTTCTCGAAATAGATAGGCACTGGCATCATCTCTTTGCTTGGATTTCAGCAGCAATGCTCCGGTCCATCCCACGAGAGCGTTACAAAATACGTAAATCATTCCATCCAAGCGAGAGAACCAAGCGTCTCCTGACCTGCTACAGGAATCGTTTTCTCCAAAATATTCAGAATTTACACCGAGTTCGGTGGGACCTCACTATCCTCAGAAACCATGTCATAGATAGTTTTGATAATGACCGCAAAATTCATTGGCAAAATTTGATTAAACAAACAGAATCGATGCGAGTTCGCAATCCACGGGAATTTTGGCAAAAGATTAAACAGTTAAAAGGCAGTAACTTCCCTCCCTTCAGTCACCTCCTCAAGGACAACACTCAAGTTTCAGATCCCGTGGATGTTATCAAAATTTTTCGTGATCACTGGCAAACTGTATTCTATCCTCATGAACCACACCCCTTTTTTAATGAACATTTTCAATCCATCAACACCTGGAGCCAAGAACACAGGATAGAAACAGAGCCAGAGCCAATTATCCACATGGATAGGCTGGACGACACATGCGAACTCCGTGCTCCCATCTTGCTGGAGGAGATTAAACAAATAATAAAGAGGTTTCCTCGTAAGGCTCCGGGCTCCTCTCAGATCGGGCGTGACGCACTCCTTCATCTTCCTGACAACGTTTTACGAGCTATGACGCACCTGTACAATACCTCTCTTGCTTCTGGCTACTTTCCTGCTCCCTTTAAGACTGCTATCGTGGCCCTCATACCTAAGCCAAACAAAGACCTCACTGACCCCAAGAATTACCGCCCAATTAGTTTACTAGAGACATTAGGCAAAATTTTTGAAAGAGTCATTAATTCCCGACTAAGGCGGTATCTCGACGACCATGACCTTTCTTCCAAACAATTTGGCTTTCGCTCTCACCGCTCGACTACTGACGCACTGAACCTACTGACTAACTACTGTCTTAACAACAAAGACAGACGACTTAAGACGGTCCTCGTGACCAAAGACGTGGAGCGAGCCTTCGACACGGTCTGGCATGCTGGCTTGAAGTACAAAATCTGCACTAAATTCAATTTTCCCTCGTGCACCAAGAAGCTGCTTTGCAGCTTCTTGGATGACCGTAAATTAAAGCTTAAATTTAAAGGCAAAGTTTCCTCTACAATCAATATGCACGCAGGTGTACCTCAAGGCAGCATAATCAGCCCAACACTATACATATTATACACTAATGACCTCCCCGACCCCACCTTCCCTGATTCACTGACGTTACTTTACGCTGACGACTGCACGCACTTAGCTAGACACGATTCGCTCGCTGGTGTCGTCCGACGAATCAACGACGAGCTTGACACCGTCTCTCGATGGGAGCACAAATGGCTTATCAAAACTAACTCGACAAAAACAAAAGTCCTCTTTATAAACCCAAGACACAATCCTCCTTACGATCCAATATACCTAAACTCTTTCGACAGACTACAAGCACCTCTTCAAATAACACACTCTTGCACCGTCCTCGGTGTCACTTTTGACACCATGTTTAGATTTCATTATCATACCTCTTCAAAAGCCGCATTGGCTAGAAAGACCTTACAATCGCTTTATCGATTCAGATGCGCTGCCTCGCGCACGAAGCTGCACCTGCTCAAAGCACTCATCACACCACTCCTCACATACGCACCACTCACACTTACACTCGCCGCACAAACAAACAGACGCAAGCTACAGATCGTCCTGAACAAAGCACTTCGCTGGGTCTACAGCGTGGCGTGGGACGACTTTGTGTCAACAGCACGATTACACGAGAGGGCAGCGGTGCTCCCGCTGAACCTCGTGTGGCGATGGATGATTTGTAAACAACTCGACAAACTCCGTGCATGGTGCCCCGACTGGATAGAGCGCTCCAGCGCCTTCATCCAGGGACGGAGGAGCGGGATAGGCCGTGATCTCTTTTCTCTGGACTGGTCTGAGGAGATTGAGCCAGCTTTCTGAGCTTGGCAGCGCCTTCTTTTCCTTTGTGCACTCTCTCACTTCCTTCTATCTTTCTCGCTCTCCCCTCTCATGTTTTATTGTTGTTATTGTGTTAGTAATTTAACCACTTAGCATGGTTTTAACTCCCCCGAGAAATGGCCAGCCACGCTGTGCGTGAGGGAACACCCCGAGGCCCGCCACATCACGATGTGACGGGCCCCGGGATGTCCTTGGCTCGGCTCATTTCTCCTGTTTGTGTTTGTTTGTTTTTTAATGTTTTTAATGTTCATTTTAACGTTCACTTTTATTTTTTTACTCGTTTAATCATTGTTTTTAATGCATGTAGTTGTTTCTTTTACAGTGTAGTTTTAACTTGTTTGTGTTTTAAGTTCTTTTTAAGTTTTAAGTTTTTTTGTGTTTTTAAGTTCTTTTAAGTTTAAATTGTTCTCGTTCTCCAACGGAACTTTTAACCTCCCCAATAAACAACTACCCTCCGGTAAGCCCTATCCCCCCTTTTAATTAACTTCCCCTTCAACCCCTTTCCCTGTGTGACGGCATCTTCGACCTCATCTCCCACCTCATTTCCCTCACATCGCGTAAGCGTCCCGCATCCTAATCCTTACCCTCATCTCACTGGTTCCGGATTTCCGACACGTGGCATCTGCCGCTCGTACCCGAGCCATGACCGCGGCTCCTTTGTCGTAAGGAGTGCCAACGCGCGAGCCGGGGAGGAGGTGCCACGGCCAGTGATGATAATCCACCCGTGATGTGACCGCCCGAGCACATCTCCCCGGAAGTCCCGCCGCCGACAGAGAGAAATCTCTGATCGACGCAGGCGGGGGAGATAGACTCGTTGCGGTCGCATCCGCTTTTCACCTCCTCCATCCTCGCAGTCTCGAGGTTAGCCGAGGGCACCACCGTTGCCATGGGCGATAAGTCCGTGCACGGTGGAGCCGCAGATGGCGCCTGGCAGGCTGCCCCCTACCCCTCCTCCCTCGTTAGCCGAGCGCAACCCGCAGCCCGGGCATGGCCACCCTTGCTGGCGCGGAACTGGCCCGCCAGTTCCACGCCAAACGGGTGAATCATGCCATGGCTGCGGCGAGCACAGATGGCTCGGGGCTCCCTCCGCCAGCCTTTTTCCGCCTTTTTTCCGACTCCAGTCATCATCCCCCATCTATTACCCCGCACACTGGGTTAAGCCCCGGCTCTTTCTCTCTCACTAAATCATCCTTTCTATCCCCTCATCCTTCCCCTCTCCCTCCTTCCTTCCCCCCCTTCTCTCTCGATTTCGATTCGATTCCGGAATCATCATTCGCCTCACGACGGTTGCTGACATGACTTGTGTTTGGTTCATCACCGCCGCGCAAAGAGTGGAGGAAATCGCGGAAACTGGGCGCGCCTGTCTTTCGCGGACCTCGGAGGTGTTTATTGAATGTCCGAGATGCCTCCTCCTCCCTGCGTTTCCTCGTCGACACAGGGGCCGAGGTCAGCCTCCCACAGGGATAAACGCTTCCACTCCTCCCGCACTCTGGAAGTTCCCAACACATCGCCCATCAACACCTACGGCGAGCGTTCGAGGACCCTCTCGCTGGAAGGCGAGCCCGCCCAACGATTCCAGTGGATCTTCCTCGTCGCCGACGTCCCACAACCCATCATCGGCGCCGACTTCTTGGCACACTACGGTCTGACGGTCGATCTGCAAGGTATGGCCCTAATCCACCAATCCGGGGCCCGCACGCACGCTGCTCCGGCTCTGGTAAGTACCCCCTAATATATACAGTGCTTCCCAGGACCTGCGCCTTCAAGAACATCCTGCGGGAATTCCCGGCCTTGACCAAGCCGATCAACCGGGCCACCCAACCACGGCACGAGGTCCGTCACCACATCGTGACTCACGGTCCCCCTGCCCACTCTCGCTGCCGTCCGCTCGCCCCCGACAGATGTCGCAGTGCCAAGGCGGAGTTCGACCACATGATGCAGTTGGGGATCATACGCCCTTCCAGCAGCCAATGGGCGGCCCCTCTGCATTTGGTGAAGAAGAAGGACGGCGACTGGCGCCCGTGCGGTGATTACCGTCATCTCAACACGATTACCGCCCCGACAGATACCCGCTGCCGCACCTGCACTCCTTCTCCCACGAGCTGTCCGGCTGTACGGTCTTCTCGAGGATCGACCTCGTGAGGGCGTACCACCAGATTCCGATCGCTGAGGAGGACATCCCCAAGACTGCCGTCATTACACCGTTCGGCCTGTTTGAGTTTCTCAGGATGCCCTTCGGTCTCCGCAACGCTGCTCAGACCTTCCAGCGGTTTATCAACGACGTGACTCGCGGCCTTGAGGGGGTCTTCGCCTACATCGACGACATCCTCGTCGCCAGCGCCTCAGAGGCAGACCACGCCCGTCATCTCCGCGCCCTCTTCGGCAGACTGCAAGAAGCAGGGGTCGTGATCAACCCAGGGAAATGTCTCTTCGGCGCGCTTCGCTCTCTTTCCTAGGCCACACCGTCACCTCTCAAGGCATCACCCCAGCGCAGGAGAAGGTCACCGCCATAAGGAAGTTCCCCAAGCCTGCCACGGAGAAACAACTTCGAAAATTCCTGGGGATGTTCAACTTCTACAGGAGATTCGTTCCCAAGTGTGCCCAGCTCCTCAAGCCCCTTCACGCCCTGATCACACCTAACAGGGCCAGCAGAAACACCAAAATCAAGTGGACGCCCCCTACCAACGAAGCCTTCGAAGCCTGCAAGGAAGCCCTGGCCTCGCCACCCTGCTGAACCACCCTCTGCCCGAGGCTCCTCTCAACATAGCCGTCGACGCCTCCGACACTGCCATCGGCGCTGTCCTCCAGCAACGTCAGGGTAAGCAATGGCAACCTCTTGCCTTCTTTTCGCAGACCCTGTCGCCACGTCAGTCACGATACAGTGCCTTCGGAAGGGAACTCCTGGCAGCGTACTCCGCGTGAGGCACTTCCAGCCGTACGTGGAGGCTAAGGAATTCCACATCCTGACGGACCATAAACCCCTCACCTTCGCCCTACACTCGAGGACCCGCCGCCAATCCCCTCGCGAGGAGCGCCACCTGGACTACATCTCACAGTTCACGACGGACATCCGTCACATCGGGGCGCGGACAACGAGGCCGCCGATGCCCTCTCGAGGGTTACCATAGCTGCAGCGACCCACGCCGACGACGCAGTGGATTACCACCTGGTCAGCAGTGAACAACGCCAGGACGCGTCCATGATTCCGCTCATAGAGGGCCAGACTTCCCTTAGCCTTGAGAGAGTCAAGATCCCAAACTCCGCGACGACCTGCTCTGCGATGTCTCCCTCGGCTACCCACGACCATACATCCCGCCTTCCCTCCGCCGGCGATTCTTCGACGCATACCACCAGCATCGAGGCATCCGGGCCACCCAACATATCCGCGGCAAAGTCGTCTGGCCTGGCATCAACAAAGACGTTCGACAGTGGTGCCGCTCGTGCATCGAATGCCAGAGGACCAAGATCTACAGGCATACAAAATCTCCCTTCCAGACGTTTCCTATCCCAGACGAAAGGTTCCAACACATCCACATCGATATAGTGGGACCCCTGCCCTCGGACGACGGCTACAGCTACATCCTGACGATGATCGACCGCTTCACCAGATGGCCCGAGGCTACGCCTATCCGCGACATCACCGCAGCGACGGTCGCCAGGACCTTCCTCAGCACCTGGATCTCCCGTTTCGGCACGCCGGATACCGTCACTACCGACCGCGGCGCCCAGTTCGAGTCGGAACTCTGGCGCCAGCTGATGGTACTACTCGGTTCCAAGAGAATCAGGACGACCGCCTACCACCCCTGCGCCAACGGCATGGTCGAGCGACTCCACCGGCATATGAAGCAGGCCCTGACATCCTCCTCCTCCAACAGGAGGTGGGTCGACCAACTCCCCCATGTCCTCCTTAACATCCGGACATCCTTCAAAGAGGACCTGCAGTGCACCGCCGCGGAAATGGTCTACGGAACAACGCTCGCCCTCCCTGCAGATTTCATCGTCACAGCCGGCAACTTCGAACCAGGAACCTTCGGCAAACAACTCTGCGAACGGATGACCCGGGTACGCAGCCGACCGACGAGACCCACCCGACAACAGGATATATACATGCCCCCAGGACTCCAGGATTGCTCTCACGTCTTCGTGAGAAAACATCCCAGACCTCCTCTCTGTCCTCCGTACGAGGGTCCATTCCCGGTCATCCGAAGAGCGACAAGACGATCACCATCCGCCGCCCAAAGGGAGAAGACACCGTGACCGTCGACCGCGTCAAACCCGCACACCTACACCAGCCCATCAAAATTGCCAAAGTCCGTTTCGCGACCGCGAAACTAGAGGGGAGTGCTGTAGCGGTTCCTGATTGGCCATCAATCGAGAACCACACCTGACCTGTGATTGCCGACTCTGCCTCGGGACCGCCCAAACTGACCGAGTAAACTCGCCGTCAGGTTCTTAAGCAGCCGGACCTGAGCTGGAATCAAGGGCTTACCTGGATCTTTAGGTCCGAGGTTTTTCGTGTTTGTCATCGTGGATGAAGTAAAGAGATTGACACCCCCACGACGGACAAGACGATTGGCTTCTTGGTGTAACTGCTTTGGGTGCAGTTGCGCAATACCTGCTTTGGGCTAGTGCCTTTAATTACAGCCTTGATGTGCGAATAATTAAAAGCTCGACGCACAGTGGCAGCCGATAGTTTCGCTGCGAAGTGTTCGGCCGAACACATAAGGGCTCACGCCCGTTCGGCAGGGTTCCGACCCGACCGGCCTTCCCAAATAGAGACTGTTGGCTACCCTGTGTGCTTCACCGTTTTTTTTTTTATACCATTTCCGCCCTTTCATCGTCCAGTTGAATTAGCTCTGCTAGCCTCCCCTCTACCCATCATCCATCACCCTCGCTATGGCGTAACCCTATGGGTCACATTATCAAATTAGCGTATTCTGGGGAGCCTATCTCTTGCGAGGAGGCTCTCCAGAATATCTTCATTATCACTGAGGTGACAGTCACACACCTCTTTAAGGTCCATAATGGCTTCAAGGTGACAGTTGCCAAACCCGAACACTTGACCCCATTTCTTTCGGCCGACGGCCAAAGAAAAACTCAAAGATCACGGCTTCTCACCTGTTCCCCCCCCGAGATGAAGCTAAGTGTACGATCGTGGCGAAAAAGATCGACAAGACGATCCCCCCACGATCGTGCGAGTCCATCTGGCAGGAGGTTTCCGTCAAGAATGGTGTCACTGTTCTCGACTTCTATAAGCCGCCCGAGTCGCGCATCGTCAAGATTCGCGTCTCATCCCCGAGGAAGCCCAGAAACTTCTCTCACGGGGACTCATGACTTACATCGGTCCCCACCTTACAATTGGAACCGAATGCTTCATTCACATCGACCAATGCTTAAACTGCTACTGCTTTCACCACAAAAAAACACCAATGCACACACCCCAGAAATGCTCTCGGTCGCCGGCGGCGACGTCATTTCTTCGCAGGTGCACTGAAACCATCAAATGCTGCAACTGCGAGGGATCGCATGTCGCATTTAGTGGATCCTGCCCTAAACGGAAGGAAATACTTAAGGCAAAACGAGCTGAGCTCGCCAATGACAATAATACTGTCCCTTCCAGACGACCCACGACTTCCTCACGGACAACTCTGCCCACACAACCCCAACAAGCACCCTCACACCTAACACAAACCCAAAAATCCAGGCCATATTACACGTAAGTCTCATTGCTGCCAAATACAACGCAAAAAGATTCGCAAACATTGTCCCTATTATGCTCCAAAGAAACGGCTTCCACAGCATTGTTGTCCCTGAGGAAATCTTTGAAGACGAAAACCTATACATCCCTGAGTACGCCACAACAACACAGAAACCACAGGAAATGAGGTGACAGACACCCAGAGCCTCATTCTTCCTCACAACACCGACACCTCGTTTTGCAACCTCAGCCACAACGAAGACATAGAGAAACAGCACAGGCATGCCATACTACAAATACCACTGATCACAAACGCAAACAAACCACACCACCATCCACGCACACCAAGAAAGACAAAAAGGATCCTCCTATCCCTCAAGCTCGTCGTCGTAGATTGGATGACACCATTCTTGACGACGACAGTAGCGACTCCGACATCGATGTCGAGAGCGTTCTCGAGGCCGGGCTTGGGCTCTCGGCTGGAGCCATGCTCCTGCCAGGGATGACCCCTGGGACAGCGGAGCATCGGGAATTGGTCCGCCGATTCTCAGGATTTACGCGCCGGTTCACAGGACTCCCTGCCTGACCTCGAGGAGCCGTCGATCGCGGAGCCGCTACAGGGCTCAGGTTACGCCACGCAAGGTAAACCCAGGTAGAATGGGTGTACCTTGAGTGACTTACTGACGACCGACCGAGCCGGCGCGGGTACTTCCATCTCGGTGGAGGACCCCGTGTTGGCTAGGTCGATCTAGACGCGCAATCCCACGCACGAGCTGCATCTAAACAAAAACTCTCTCCTTCACACACAAACACTCTACTCTCACCAACAGCAAACACTAACAAACACAAACTCCAGCTTGTTCTGATTGAATGAAGCACTCAGACGGTTCCCTGTAGTGGGTCGTGACCGATCTATTGCACGTCTGAACTCCGCGAGGAAGCCTCTCGCTTCCTCCTTAACATCATGTGGGGTAAGTTGGCCTGTAGACAGACCAACAAACTCCGTGCTTGACTCACCACTGGCTGGATGGACTCACCCTCCATCCTTCGTTCCGGCTGGGACAGGGAAATGCAGTTTTTCGGGTTTTGCCGCATCACTTTGAAGCCACCTTCTACTCATTCCTTTCAAATTTCCCCTTCCCCTATCCACTCGTTTTGTTCAGTTGTTTTTCGTGTTCTCTTTCTGCTTGTTCACTTGTTTTGTTTTTTGTGGTCCTGTACCTTTTTAATCTCCTCAATAAAGTAATCTCCCCCAGGTACTGCCCTCTCTTATCCCCGTTTTTTATAATACCTTCACCTCGTCTCCTGACGCTTGTGACCGCCACCTCACTCCTCACCCTCACTCATACCATATCCTTGCCATAGCGTTGACCCTCATCCTTATCCTTACCCTGACATCCCACTGGTTTCGGTTTCCGACACGTGGCGCTTGCTGCTAGTACTCGTGCTAGGACCACAAAACCCTTTAGCGTAAGGTTTGTGCGAGCGAGGAAAGAAGCGTCACGGCCAATGGAGTTAACCCAATCGTGGTGAGGCCGCCCGAGCCGCGCCCCTCCGGAAGACCTGCGGCCGAGGGAGAGAAATCTCCTCTCGACCCGGGCGGGAGTGGCCAGCCTCTGTGTGGCCTCACTCGAGCTTCATCCTGCTTCAGCGGTGATGGTTAGCCGAGGGACAGCTCTGGAGCCACGGTCGAGAGGCCGTGGCTCCGAGCATACCGCAGATGGCGCCAAAAACCTGCTAACTTCTCCCCTCCCCTCAGTTAGCCGAGAGGCTCCGTGGACGCAATAGCGGGGCTCCACGCCCCGTGGGAAACGTTGTGGCGGAGGCGAGCCGCGCTCAAGGGCCGTGGGGTATTCCCCGCGCCACGAGTCGCCGCGCCCACACACGATCCCGCGGGGTGGCCGCGCGGCGAACACGCGAGTCTGCCGATGGCGCTGAGCCCCTCGATCCTTTTCCTCTTTCAACAAACCACTCCACTATTACCCCAGGGTTTACCCGCAGGCTGGGTGAAGCCCCGGCTCCTTCTTCTCCTGAAATTCTTTTCCTCCTCCTTATCCTTCTCCTATCCCCACTCTTCCTTCCCCCCCTCTTCTTTACATTTTAGTCTTTAGCCGAGTTCAGCACTCACGATCCTCCAGCCGAGCAAGACACAGCAAGCAGCAACTAGGCCTACCCAGGCCTTAGCCGACGGGTGAGCCCCGGCTCTCCCCGGCGATCTCCAGCACACCAGCCATACCTGTGGGCACTCACACCCAAAAGCTCCTTAAAGAGATGATTGACACCAGCCTATGGCGGATACCAATCCATTGCCATATTATAGCGATACTTACTATAATGATAATTATGATATTAATGATAATAATGAGGATGATACTAATTATAAAGCCCATCCATAATATAAAAAGCTAAAAGTATATAAAATCCCCAAAATAAAAGAGAAAACGCCGAAATCTAGCGATATATGGCCTTTTGAGAATATGGCCGAAAAAAAACTATGACATTAATTAGGATAATTTAAATAACATGATAATTATAATGCTAATTGCGTAATTAATGCAATAATACCAATAATCAACAATATTCTAATGATTTTCAAGATAATAACAATAATAATAACGATAATGATAATGATAATAATAATAAGAATAATAGAAATAATCATAATATCGCTATTATTGTCATTATGATTATTATTGTGTTGTTATTATTTCGAAAATTATCATTTATTATCATTATAAAAATAGTTATAATGAGGAAAATGACTAACAATTAAGATAATGACTATCATAATGACTATATTACGGGTAATTATGGCGATAATTACTATAATGATGATAATGATGATATTAATGAAAATAATGATATTAATGATAATAATGATGATGATAATAATTAGAAAGCCCATCCATAATTTTGAGAAAATGGTCGAAAAAGCCCATTTTCGAGTTTTTGGGGGTGATTATGATATCTGCAATAATTCTGCTAATTATGATGATTTTGATGATAATCCAATTAATAGTGACGATAATAATGATAATTATGACATTAATTATCATTATGATACTAATTAGGATAAATATAATAAAATGGTAATTATAATTCTAATTTGTGTAATTAATGCAATTAATAACAATAATCAACAATATTCTAATGATTCTCATGAAAATAACAATAATAACGATAATGAAAATAATTAAAAATAATGACAATAATAGAAATAATCATAATATCGCTATTATTGTTATTATGATTATTATTGTTGTTATTATTTCTAAAATTATCATTAATGCTATTTTCATTATAAAAATAGTTATAATAAGGACATTAATGACATTAATAATTAAGATAATAACTATTACCATGATTATATTAAGGTTAATTATGGTGATAATTACTATAATGATATAATGATATTAACTATAATAATGATGACGATTATAATTATAAAGCCCATCCATAATGAAAAAGGCTACAAGTATAAAAATACCCAAATTTTGAGAATATGGTGGAAAAAAAACTTTTTTCGAGTTAATGGGATGATTATGATGATTTCTGCAATAATTCTGCTAATTATGATTTTTTATGATCATACCATTAATAAAGACGATAATTATGATAACAATGACATTAATTAGGACAATCATGACGCTAAGTAAGATAATTATGACATTAATAAGGATAATCATAATAAAACGATAATTATAATGATAATATGCGCAATTAATGCAATTATAGCAATAATCAACAATATTCTAATGATTTTCATGATAATAACAATAACAATAACGATAATGATAATAATTTAAGATAATAATAATAATAGAAATAATCATACTATCGCTATTTTTCCCGTGTTGGTTAGCGTGGTTTATCCGTGGAGAGTGCGTGTCAGTCTATGTATGATAGTCTGATAGAAGGTATTTCAGTCAGGTTATTAAATTTAAATGGTAGTTTTTTTTAAGAGAAAATCATGTCAGCATGAAATATTGATTTTAAAGCTTCTATTTTAGCTTTTTTAGTCACTCTGGATCTTTCAATGTTTCAATTTTAATGAATTATATATCATTGCTTATTTTCATAACGTTTATCTTTACTTTTTGTATTTTACTTCATTTCTTTAAATTATTCTTTACTTATTTCGTGGTGAAATCTTAGCAAGAAGAAATTTACTAGGAAGTCATAAAATACATATGAAAATTATTTATATATTTAACATAAAACAAAACATAAAACACGTAAATCGCAAAAAGAATGCCGAACTAAAAATAGCAAAACACAATACTTGCAAATGAATTTTGTGATAAAATTAATAAAAGGGAAAAAACAGACGAAAGCGAAAAAGCTCAGGACTTAAAAAGACAAAAACACAGATCCCAAAACAAACTAGAGCACTGCGCTTTATTATGAAGAAGAAGAGCTAAAGTTTCTCATCAATGCAGCCTCCATTGCATCCGCGTCCTTACGACCGTGATCAAATCAAGGAAGTTCTCAAAAATAACCGAGCTAACATATATATATATATATATATATATATATATATATATATATATAAATAGGGGTAGAGGTAGAGTAAGGTAGATGTAGAGAGGGGTAGAGGTAGAGTAAGGTAGAAGTAGAGAGGGGTAGAGGCAGAGTAAGGTAGAAGTAGAGAGGGGTAGACGTAGACTACGTAAAGTAGAAGTAGAGAGGGTAGAGGTAGAGTAAGGTAGAAGTAGAGAGGGGTAGAGGTAGAGTAAGGTAGAAGTAGAGATGGGTAGAGGGAGGAAAGTTAGCTCAGAATTAAGTCAGGCGTAGAAAAGCGTAAGGGAAAAGCGCAGACAGAGAGCTCATGAGGATCTGAGGACGAGGCCCACGATTTCCAGCCTACTGCTTTGCCCCCAATGATCATAATAGCCATTATCATCATAATTATCATTTTATTATCATCTTTATTGCAGTTATAATAATTATTATGCTAATTATTATTGTTATTTTTATCATTATAACTATTTATATAATGAAATAGCAATAATGATAATTTTAGAAATAATAATGACAATGATAATTTATAATGACAATGATAATGATGTTATTCTTATTTCTATTGCCATTATTAGTATGAAAATTATTGGAATAGAGTTAATTATTGCTATTATTGCAGTAATTATCAAAATTATCATTATAATTATATTTTATCATTATTATTGTCATTATCATTGTCATTATCATCATAATTATCCTCATTATTGTCAATAATAAGGAAGTATCATGAAAATCATCATAAACCTGAATTAATGTTAAAATCCTCATAATTACCATTAAAAAGCAAAAAGTTTTTTTTCGAAGTTTCTCTGAAAAGGCTGTTGTAATACACTAGATTTTGCCGTTTTTCGACTTGTGGGATTTTATTCTGGCCTTTATTTCATTATAAATGGACTGAATAATGATATTATCATTATTATCATTACTGTTCATTATTATCATTATAGTCATTATCATCATGATATCATTATTATCATTATTATTGCTTGTAATAATTATTATGCTAATTATTATTGCTATTTTTATCATAACTATTTATATAATGATGATAGAATAAAGATAATTTTAGAAATAATAATGACAATAATAATAATTATAATGACAATGATAATGATGTTATTCTTATTTCTATTGCCATTATTAGTATGAAAATTATTGGATAGAGTTAATTATTGCTATTATTCAGTAATTATCAAAATATCATAATTAAGATTTTACCATTATTATTGTCATTATCATTGTCATTATCATCATAATTATCCTCATTATTGTCAATAATAAAGGAATTATCATGAAAATCATTATAATTACCTGAATTAATGTTAAAATCCTCATTACCATTAAAAAGAGGAAAGGTTTTTTTTCGACTTTCTCTCAAAAGGCTGTAATACGCTAGATTTTGCCGTTTTTTCGACTTGTGGATTTTATTACTTCTGGCCTTTATTTATTATAAATGGACTGAATAATCAATATTATCATCATTATTATCATTACTATCATTATCATTACTATTATTATCATTATAGTCATTATCATCATGATTGTCATTATTATTATCATTATTGCATTTATAATTATATGCTAATTATCATTGCTATTTTATCATTATAACTATTTATATAATAATAATAGCAATAATGATAATTTTAGAAATAATAATGACAATAATGATAATATAATGACAATGATAATGATGTTATTCTTATTTATCTTGCCATTATTATATGAAAATTATTGGAATAGAGTTAATTATTGCTGCTATTGCAGTAATTATCAAAATCATCATAATTATGATTTTATCATTATATTGTCATTATCATTGTCATTATCATCATAATTATCCTCATTATTGTCAAATAAAGGAATTATATGAAAATCATCATAATTACCTGAATTAATGTTAAAATAATCATAATTACCATTAAAAAGCGAAAAGGGGGTTTTTTCGACGTTTCTCTCAAAAGGCTGTTGTAATACGCTAGATTTTGCCTTTTTTCGACTTTTGAATTTTATTACTTCTGTCTTTATTTCATTATAAATGGACTGAATAATGATTATTATCATCATTTTTATCATTACCGTTATTATTTTGATGATTATTATCATTATAGTCATTATCATCATGATTATCATTCTTATCATCTTTATTGCAGTTATAATATTAGTATGCTAATTATTATTGCTATTTTTATCATTATAACTATTTATATAATGATAATAGCAATAATGATAATTTTAAAAATAAAAATGACAATAATGATAATTATAATGACAATGATAATGTGTTATTCTTATCTATTGCCATTATACGTATGAAAATTATTGGAATAGAGTTAATTATTGCTATTATTGCAGTAATTATCAAAATTTATTATAATTATGATTTTATCATTATTATTGTAATTATCATTGTCATGATCATCATAATTATCCTCATTATTGTCAATAATAAAGGGATTAACATGAAAATTCACATAATTACCTGATTTAATGTTAAAATCCTCATAATTACCATTAAAATCCTCATAATTACCATTAAAAGCGACGTTTCTCTCAAAAGGCTGTAATACGCTAGATTTTGCCGGTTTTTCGACCTTTGGGATTTGATTACTTCTGGCCTTTATTTCATTATAAAATGACTGAATAATGATTATTATCATCATTATTATCTTTATTGTCATTATTTTCATGATCATTATCATTACTGTCATTATTTTCATGAGTATAATTATTATAATTATAATGATTATAATTATTATCATTATCATTATCGCAGTCATGATAATTATTATGCTAATTATTATATCTATTTTTATCATTATAACTATTTATATAATGATAATAGCAATAATTGATAATTCTAGAAATAATAATGACAATAATGAAAATTATATTGACAATGATAATGATGTTATTCTTATTTCTATTGCCATCAGTATGGAAATTATTGGAATAGAGTCTATTATTGCAGTAATTATCCAAATTATCAGTATAATTGTAATTATTATTGTCATTATCATCATAATTATCCTCATTATTGTCAATAATAAAGAAAATCATCATAATTACCTGAATTAATGTTTTAATCCTCATAATTACCATTAAAAAGTGAAAAAGGTTTTTTTCGACGTTTCTCTAAAAAGGCTGTAATACGCTAGATTTTGCCGTTCTTTCTATTTCATTATAAATGGACTGAATGATGATTATTATCATCATTATTATAATTGCTGTCATTAATTTTCATGATTATTATCATTATAGTCATTATCATCATGATTTTCATTATTATTATCATCATTACAGTTATAATAATTATTATGCTAATTCCTATTGCTATTTTTATCATTATAACTATTTAATAATGATAATAGCAATAATAATTTTAGAAATAATAATGGCAATAATGATAATTATAATGACAATGATAATGATGTTATTCTTATTTCTATTGCCATTATTAGTGTGAAAATTATTGGAATAGAGTTAATTATTGTTTATTATTGCAGTAATTTATGAAAATTATCATTACATTTTTGAATTATCATCATTGTCATTATCATCATTATTATCCTCATTATTGTCAATAATAAAGGATTTATCATGAAAATCATTATAATTACCTGAATTTGTTAAAACCCTCATAATTACCATTAAAAAGCCAATTTTTTTTTTTTTTTTTTTTTTTTTTTTTTTTTTTTTTTTACATTTCTCTGAATAGGCTGTAATACGCTAGATTTTGCCGTTTTTTTCGACTTGTGGGATTTTAATACTTCAGGCCTTTTTTTAATTATAAATGGATTAATAATGATTATTATCATCATTATTATCATTACTGTCATTTTCATGATTATTATCATTACAGTCATTATTATCATGATTATCATTATTATCATCTTTATTGCAATTATAATAATTATTATGCTAATTATTATCGCTATTTTTATCATTATAACTATTTGTGTAATGATAATAGCAATAAGGATAATTTTAGAAATAATAATGACAATGATTAATTTAATGACAATGATATTGATGTTATTCTTATTTCTATTGCCATTATTAGTATGAAAGTTATTGGAATAGAGATAATTATTGCTATTTTTGCTGTAATTATCAAAATTATCACTATAATTATGATTTATCATTATTATTGTCATTATCATTGTCATTATTATCATAATTATCCTCATTGTTGTCAAAAATAAAGGAATTATCATGAAAATCATCATAATTACCTGAATTAATGTTAAGATCCTCATAATTACCAATAAAAAACGAAAAGTTTTTTTTTCGACGTTTCTCTGAATAATGATTATTTTCATCATTATTTCATTACTGTCATTATTTTCATGATTATTATCATTATAGTCATTATCATCATGATTATCATTATTATGATCATCATTATTGCAGTTATAATAATTATTAAACTAATTATTATTGCTATTTTCATTTCATAACTATTCATATAATGATGAATGGCAATAAAGAATTTTAGAAATAATAATGGGAATAATAATAATAATTATAATGACAATGATAATGATGTTATTCTTATTTCTTATTGCCATTATATGTAAGAAAATTATTGGAATAGAGTTAATTTATTGCTATTATCGCAGTAAT
>NW_020868637.1:469894-482394 GCF_003789085.1 Penaeus vannamei | reverse complement strand
TAATGATAATAATGACAATAATAATGATAAAATGACAATAATAATGATAATTACAATAATGATGATAATAAAAATAGAATAATAATTCTAATGATAATTTAGATAATAATTGAAAAATAGCAATAATTAACATTATTCTAATGATTTCCATAATAATATTAAAAAAAATATTATGGTAATTAAAAATATTAGTATTGTAATTAAAAATATTAGTATTGTTATTACTATTCCTAAAATTATACTTACTATCATTATCATTAAAAAATAGCTTAAGTGATGAAAATGACAACAATAGGATAATAATGATTATAACTGCAACAATGATAATTTTAACGATAATTAAGGCGATAATTACTATAATGATAATAATCATAATAATAATGACAAGGATGATAATTAAAAAATGATAATCTTTGCGCCGATTAAAAATGAAAAAATGGCTAAAAGTTATAAAATCCCAAAAGTCGAAAAAAAACGGCAAAATCTAGCGTATTACAGCCTTTTGAGAGAAACGTCGAAAAAAAACCTTCACTTTTAAATGATAATTATGAAGATAATGACTATATTGATATTAATCTTAAAAATCATGACAATGATGATAATAATGATAATGGTTATAGAGTCCATTTATAATGAAATAAAGGCTAAAAGTAATAGATACTAGAAGTCGAAAAAAAGTAAAATCTAGTGTATTACAGCCTTTTGAGATGAACGTCGAAAAACCCTTTTTCGCTTTTAAATGATAATAATGATTTTAATATTAATTCAGGTAATTATGATGATTTTCATGATAATTCCTTTATCATTGACAATAATAATGATAATGATAAGAAAATAATAATTACAATGATAATTTTGATAATTACTGCATTAATAGCAATAATTAAACCTATTCTAATAATTTTGATACTAATAATGACAGAAGAAATAATAATAATATCATTATAATTGTTGTTACAGTTATTATTATTGTCATTATCATTCCTAGAATTATCATTATTGTTATTATCATTATATAAAAAGTTATAATGATGAAAAAGACAATAATAATTAGCATAATAAATATTATAATTGCAAAAATGATAATAATAATGATAATTATGATGTAAATGACTATAATGATAATAATCATAAAAGTAATGACAATAATGGTAATAATGATGACAATAATAATTATAGAGTCTATTTATAATGAAATAAAGGCTAAAAGTAATGATCCCAAAGTCGAAAAAACGGCTAAATCTAGCGTATTCCAGCCTTTTGAGAGAAACGTCGAAAAACACCTTTTCGCTTTTTAATGGTAATTATGAGGATTTTAACATTAATTCAGGTAATTATGATGATTTTCATTATAACGCCTTTATTATTGACAACAATGAGGATAATTATGATAATAATGACAATAATAATGATAAAATCATAATTATAATGATAATTTTGATAATTACTGCAATAATAGCAATAACAATTTTCATATTAATAATGGCAAGAGAAATAAGAAGAACATCATTATCATTGTCATTATAATTTCTATTATTGTCATTATTATTTCTAAAATTATCATTATTGTTATTATTATTATATAAATAGATATAATGATAAAAATAGCAATGATAATTAGCATGATAATTATAACTGCAATAATGATGATAATAATAATGACAATCATGATGACAATGACTATAATGATAATAATCATGAAAATAATGACAGTAATGATAATAATAATGATAAAAAAACATTGTTCAGGCCATTTATAATGAAATAAAGGCCACAAGTAATAATAAAATCCCAATAGTCGGAAAAAGGGCAAAATCTAAGGTATTACAACAGCCTTTTGAGAGATACCTTTTAGCTTTTTAAGTAGGTAATTATGAGGTAATTATAATGATAATAATCATGAAAATAATGACAGTAATGATAATAATGATGATAATCATCATTCACTCCATTTATAATGAAATAAAGGCCAGAAGTAATAAAATCCCACAAAAAAATAAATAATAATAAAATAAATAAGAAAAAACAACGGGAAACTCTAGCGTATTACAGCAGTCTTTTGAGAGAAACGCCGAAAAAAAAACTTTTCGCTTTTTAATGGTAATTATGAGGATTTTAACATTAATTCAGGTAATTATAACGATTTTCATGATAATTCCTCTATTATTGACAATAATCAGGATAATTATGTTAATGACAATGATAATGGGAATAATAATGATAAAATCATGATCATTATGATAATTTTGATAATTACTGCGAAAATAGCAATAATTAACTCTATTCCAATAATTTTCATACTACTAATGGCAATTTAAATAAGAATAACATCATTATCATTGTCATTATAATTATCATTGTCATTATTATTTCTAAAATAATCATTATTCCTATTATCACTGTATAAATAGTTATAATTATAAAAATAGCAATCATAATTAGCATAATAATTATTATAACTGCAATAATAATTATAATGATAATAATGATAATCATGATGATAATGACTATAATGATAATAATCATGAAAATAATGACAGTAATGATAATAATGATGATAATAATCCTTATTCAGTCCATTTATAATGAAATAAAAGCCACAAGTAATAAAATCCCAAAAGTCGAAAAAAACGGCAAAATCTAGCGTATTACAGCCCTTTGAGAGCAATGTTGCAAACCACCCCCTTTTCGCTTTTTAATGGTAATTATGAGGATTTTAACATTAATTCAGGTAATTATGAGGATTTTCTTGATAATTCCTTTATTATTGACAATAATGAAGATAATTATGATGATAATGACAATGATGATGACAATAATAATGATAAAATCATAATTATAAAGATAATTTTGATAATTACTGCAATAATAGCAATAATTAGCTCTATTCCAATAAGTTTCATACTGATAATGGCAATAGAAATAAAAAAACATCTTTATTATTCTCCTTAAAATCATTATATTGTCATTATTATTTCTAAAATTATCATTATTGCTATTATCATTATATAAATAGTTATAATGATAAAAATAGCAATAATAATTAGCATAATAATTATTATAACTGCAATAATGATGATAATAATAATGATAATCATGATGATAATGACTATAATGATAATAATCATGAAAATAATGACAGTAATGATAATAATAATGATAATAATGATTATTCAGTCCATTTATAATGAAATAAAGGCCAGAAGTAATAAAATCCCAAAATTCGAAAAACAGCAAAATCTAGCGTATTACAGCCTTTTGAGAGAAACGTCGAAAAAAAAACCTTTTAACATTACTTCAGGTAATTATGAAGAGTTTCATGATAATTCCTTTATTATTATAATAATAATTATGATGATAATGACAATAATAATGATAAAATCATAATTATAATTATAATTTTGATAATTACTGCAATAATTAACTCAATTCCAATACTTTTCATACTAATAATGACAATAGAAATAAGAATAACATCTTATCATTGTCATTATAATTATTATTATTGTCATTATTATTTCTAAAATTATCATTATTGCTATTATCATTATATATATAGTTATAATGATAAAAATAATTATTATAACTGCAATAATGATGATAATAATAATGATAATCATGATAATGACTATAATGATAATAATCATGAAAATAATGACAGTAATGACAATAATAATGATAATCATTATTCAGTCCATTTATAATGAAATAAAGGCCAGAAGTAATAAAATCCCGTAAGTCAAAAAACGGAAAAATTTAGCGCATTCCAGCCATCTGAGTAAATTTGAGGATTTTAACATTAAATCAGGTAATTATGATGATTTTCATGATAAATCCTTTATTATTGACAATAATGAGGATAATTATAATGAAAATTAAAATGATAATGACAATAATAATGACAAAATCATAATTATATTGATAATTTTGATAATTACTGCAATAATAGCAATAATTAACTCTTTTCCGATAATTTTCATACTAATAATGACAATAGAAATAAGAATAACATCATTATCATTGTCATTATAATTATCATTATTGCTATTATTTTTTCTTTAATTACCATTATTGCTATTATCATTATATAAATAGTTATGATGATAAAAATGAACTGATAATTAGCATAATAATTATTATAACTACAATAATAATGATAATAATAATGATAATCATGAAGATAAAGACTATAATGATAATAATCATGAAAATAATGACAGTAATGATAATAATGATGATAACCATTATTCAGTCCATTAATAATGAAATAAAGGCCAGAAGTAATAAAATCCCAAAAGCCAAAAAAAAAAAAAAAAACGGCAAAATCTAGCGTATTACAGCTTTTTGAGAGAAACATCGAAAAAAAACCCTTTTCGCTTTTTAATGGTAATTATGAGCTTCTAAAATTATCATTATTGATATTATCATTATAGAAATAGTTATAATGATAAAAATAGCAATAATAATTAGCATAATAATTATTATAAATGCAATAATGATGATAATAATAATGGTAATCATGATGATAATGACTATAATGATAATAATCATGAAAATATTGACATTAAATATAACAATGATGATACTAATCATTATTCAATCTCTTCATAATTAAATAAAGGCCAGACTTAATAAAATCCTAAATGTCGAAAAGCGGCAAAATCTAGCGTATTACAGCCTTTTTAGAGAAACGTCGAAAACCCCCTTTTCGGTTTTCAATGGTAATTATGAGGATTTTAACATTAATTCGGGTAAATATGATGATTTTCATAATAATTCCTTTATTATTGACAATAATGAGGATAATTATGATGATAATGACAATGATCATGACGATAATAAGGATAAAATCATAATCATAATGATAATTTTGATAATTACAGCAATAATAGCAATAACTATCATACTAATAATGACAATATAAATAATAATAATGTCATTATTATTGTTATTATAATGAGTATTATTGTCATTATTATTTCTAAAGTTATATATTATTGTTATTATCATTGTAAAAATAGTTATAATAATGAAAATGACAGTAATAATTAGCATAATCATTATTATAACTGTAATAATGATAATCATGACGATAATGACATTAATGATGATAATCATATAAGAATAATGACAATAATGATGATAATGATATTTATATATAGTCCATTTATAATGAAATAAATAAAAAAACGGCATAATCTAGCGTTTTACAGCTTTTTGAGAGAAACGTCGAAAACCCCTCTTTTTGCTTTTAATTGATAATTATGATGGTTTTAACATTAATTCAGGTAGTTGTGATAATTTTCATGATAATTCCTTTATTATTAACAATAATTATGATAATTATAATGATTTCTGCAATAATTCTGCTAATTATGATGATTTTGATTATAATCCCATTAATATTGACGATAATAATGATAATTATGACATTGATTAGGATAATTATAATAAAATAATTATAATGATAATTTGCGTAACTAATGCAATGATAGCAATAATCAACAATATTTTATGATTTTCATGATAATAATAATATTGATAATGATAATAATTTAAAATAATAATAATAATAGAAATAATCACACTATCACTATCATTGTTATCATAATTATTATTGTTGTTATTATTTCTAAAATTATCATTATTGTTATTATCATTATAAAATAGTTATAATGAGGAAAATGATATTAATAATTAAGATGATAACTATTATAATAATATTTTAAGGGTAATTATGGCGATACTTACTATAATGATGATAATTATGATAATGATATTAATGATAATAATGATGATGATAATAATTATAAAGCCCATCCATAATAAAAAAGGCTAAAAGTATAAAAATCCCCAAAGTCGAAAAAAGGCGAAATCTAGCGATATATGCCTTTTGAGAATATGGTCGAAAAACCTTTTCGAGTTTATGGGATGATTATGATGATTCTGCAATAATTCTGCTAATTATCATCATTTTGATAATCCCATTAATAATGACGATAATAATGATAATTATGACATTAATTAGGATAATAATAATAAAATGATAATTATAATGATAATTTGCGTAATTAATGCAATAATAGCAATAATCAACAATATTCTAATGATTTTCATGATAATAACAATAATAATACCGATAATGATAATAATTAGAAATAGTAATAAAATAGAAATAATCATAATATTATTGTTATAAATATTATTTTTGTTGTTATTTTTTGTAAAATTATCATTATTGTTATTATCATTATAAAAATAGTTATAATGAGGAAAATGACATATAATTAAGATAATAAATATTATAATGATTATTTTAAGGGTAATTTTGGCGACAATTACTATAATGATGATATTCATAATATTAATGATAATAATGAATATAATGATTATAAAGCCCATCCCTAATGAAAAAAGGGCTAAAAGTATAAAAATCCCCAAAGTCGAAAAAACGGCGAAATCTAGCGATATATAGCCTTTTGAGAATATGGTCGAAAAAAAACCTTTTTCGAGTTTATGGGATGATTATGTAGTGAATCCAACCCTTTACTTTAATATCCACTCGAGATATCCGCCCGATAGCGCTGCCACCACCTGGTTAATCCGTCCAGGAACGAGTATTGTGGATGTAAAGTAGGAGACGTGTAGAAGAGGGTGAGAACCAATATTAAAGGGTGTGGTGAAGAAAGGTATATCTGACCAATAATTCGAGGGTTTCCCGTGTTGGTTAGCGTGGTTTATCCGTGGAGAGTACGTGTCAGTCTATGTATGATAGTCTGATAGAAGGTATTTCAGTCAGGTTATTAAATTTAACTGGTAGGTTTTTAAGAGAAAATCATGTCAACATGAAATATTGATTTTAAAGCTTCTATTTTAGCCTTTTTAGTCACTCTGGATCTTTTAATGTTTCAATTTTAATGAATTATATATCATTGTTTATTTTCATAACTTTTATCTTTACTTTCTGTATTTTACTTCATTTCTTTAAATTATTCTTTACTTATTCGTGGTGAAATCTTAGCAAGAGAAATTTACTAGGAAGTCATAAAATACATGTTAAAATTATTATATATTTAACATAAAACAAAACATAAAACACGTAAATCACAAAAAGAATGCCGAACTAAAAATAGCAAAACACAATACTTACAAATGAATTTTGTGATAAAATTAATAAAAGGGAAAAAAACAGACGAAAGCGAAAAAGCTCAGGACTTAAAAGAGACAAAAACACAGATCCCAAAACAAACTAGAGCACTGCGCCTTATTATGAAGAAGAAAAGCTAAAGTTTCTCATCAAAATAGCCTCCATTGAATCCGCGTCCTTACGACCGTGATCAAACAAGGAAGTTCTCAAAAATAACCGAGCTAAATATATATAAAAAGTAGGGGTAGAGGTAGAGTAAGGTATAAATAGAGAGGGGTAGAGGTAGAGTAAGGTAGAAGTAGAGGGGTAGAGGTAGAGTAAGGTAGAAGTAGAGAGGTAGACTACGTAAGGTAGAAGTAGAGAGGGGTAGAGGTAGAGTAAGGTAGAAGTAGAGAGGGGTAGAGGTAGAGTAAGGTAGAAGTAGAGATGGGTAGAGGGAGGAAAGTTAGCACAGAATTAAGTCAGGCGTAGAAAAGCGTAAGGGAAAAGCGCAGACAGAGAGCTCAGGAGGATCTGAGGACGAGGCCCACGATTTCCAGCCTATTTATCTGCTTGCCCCCAATGATCATTATAGTCATTATCATCATGATTATCATTATTATCATCATTATTGCATTATAATAATTATTATGCTAATTATTATTGCTATTTTTATCATTATAACTATTTATATAATGATAATAGCAATAATGATAATTTTAGAAATAATAATGACAATAATTAATTATAATGACAATGATAATGATGTTATTTATCTATTGCCATTATTAGTATGAAAATTATTGGAATAGAGTTAATTATTGCTATTATTGCAGTAATTATCAAAATTATCATTATAATTATAATTATTATTGTCATTATCATTGTCATTATCATCATAATTATCCTCATTATTGTCAATAATAAAGGAATTATCATGAAAATCATCATAATTACCTGAATTAATGTTAAAATCCTCATAATTACATTAAAAAGCGAAAGGTTTTTTCGACGTTTCTCTCAAAAGGCTGTAATACGCTAGATTTGCCGTTTACGACTTGTGGGATTTTTATACTTCTGGCCTTTATTTCATTATAAATGGACTGAATAATGATTATTATCATTTATCATTACTGTCATTATTTTCATGATTATTATCATTATAGTCATTATCATCATGATTATCATTATTATCATCATTATTGCAGTTTATAATTATTATGCTAATTATTATTGCTATTTTTATCATTATAACTATTTATATAATGATAATAGCAATAATGATAATTTTAGAAATAATAATGACAATAATAATAATTATAAATGATAATGATGTTATTCTTATTTCTATTGCCATTATTAGTATGAAAATTATTGGAATAGAGTTAATTATTGCTATTATTGCAGTAATTATCAAAATTATCATAATAATGATTTTCATTATTATTCATTATTATTGTCATTATCATTATAATTATCCTCATTATTGTCAATAATAAAGGAATTATCATAAAATCATCATAATTACCTGAATTAATGTTAAAATCCTCATAATTACCATTAAAAAGCGAAAAGGTTTTTTTTCGACGTTTCTCTCAAAGGCTGTAATACGCTAGATTTTGCCGTTTTTTCGACTTGGGATTTTATTACTTCTGGCCTTTATTTCATTATAAATGGACTGAATAATGATTATCATCATTATTATCATTACTGTCATTATTTTCATGATTATTATCATTATAGTCATTATCATCATGATTATCATTATTATTATTATCATTATTGCAGTTATAATAATTATTATGCTAATTATTATTGCTATTTATCATTATAACTATTTATATAATGATAATAGCAATAATGATAATTTTAGAAATAATAATGACAATAATAATAATTAAATGACAATGATAATGATGTTATTCTTATTTCTATTGCCATTATTAGTATGAAAATTATTGGAATAGAGTTAATTATTGCTATTATTGCAGTAATTATCAAAATTATAATTATAATTATAATTATTATTGTCATTATCATTGTCATTATCATCATAATTATCCTCATTATTGTCAATAATAAAGGAATTATCATGAAAATCATCATAATTACCTGAATTAATGTTAAAATCCTCATAATTACATTAAAAAGCGAAAAGGTTTTTTTTCGACGTTTCTCTCAAAAGGCTGTAATACGCTAGATTTTGCCGTTTTTTCGACTTTGGGATTTTATTACTTCTGGCCTTTATTTCATTATAAATGGACTGAATAATGATTATTATCATTATTATCATTACTGTCATTTTCATGATTATTATCATTATAGTCATTATCATCATGATTATCATTATCATCATTATTGCAGTTATAATAATTATTATGCTAATTATTATTGCTATTTTTATCATTATAACTATTTATATAATGATAATAGCAATAATGATAATTTTAGAAATAATAATGACATAATAATAATTATAATGATAATGATGTTATTCTTATTTCTATTGCCATTATTAGTATGAAAATTATTGGAATAGAGTTAATTATTGCTATTATTGCAGTAATTATCAAAATTATCATTATATTATGATTTTATCATTATTATTGTCATTATCATCATAATTATCCTCATTATTGTCAATAATAAAGGAATTATCATGAAAATCATCATAATTACCTGAATTAATGTTAAAATCCTCATAATTACCATTAAAAGCGAAAAGGTTTTTTTACATGTTTCTCTCAAAGGCTGTAATACGCTAGATTTTGCCGTTTTTTCGACTTTGGGATTTTATTACTTCTGGCCTTTATTTCATTATAAATGGACTGAATAATGTTATTATCATCATTATTATCATTACTGTCATTATTTTCATGATTATTATCATTATAGTCATTATCATCATGATTATCATTATTATATCATTATTATGCAGTTATATATTATATGCTAATTATTATTGCTATTTTTTCATTATAACTATTTATATAATGATAATAGCAATAATGATAATTTTAGAAATAATAATGACAATAATAATAATTATAATGACAATGATAATGATGTTATTCTAATTTCTATTGCCATTATTAGTATGGAAATAATTTTAATGATTATTGCTATTTTTGCAGTAATTATCAAAATTATCATTATGATTATGATTTTATCCTTATTATTGTCATTATCATTGTCATGATCATCATAATTATCCTCATTATTGTCAATGATAAAGGAATTATCATGAAAATCATCATAATTACCTGAATTAATGTTAAAATCAAAATAATTACCATTAAAAAGCGAAAAGGTTTTTTTTTTTCGACGGGTCTCTGAAAAGGCTGTTGTAATACGCTAGATTTTACCGTTTTTTCGACTTGTGGGATTTGATTACTTTTGACCTTTATTTCATTATAAATGGACTGAATAAGGATTATTATCATCATTATTATTATCACTGTCATTATTTTCATGATTATTATCATTATAGTCATTATCATCATGATTATTATCATTATAGTCATTATCATCATGATTATCATTATTATTACCATCATTATTGCAGTTATAATAATTATTATGCTAATTTTTATTGTTATTTTTATCATTATAATTATTTATATAATGAAAATAGCATTAATGATAATCTTAGAATAATAATGACAATAATAATAATTATAATGACAATGATAATGTTAATCTTATTTCTATTGCCATTATTAGTATGGAGTTAATTATTGCTATTATTGCAGTAATTATCAAAATTATCACTATAATTATGATTTTATCATTATTGTTGTTATTATCATTGTCATTATCCTCATAATTATCCTCATTATTATCAATAATAAAGGAATTATCATGAAAATCATCATTATTACCTGATTTGATTATAAAATCCTCATAATTACCATTAAAAAGCGAAAAGGGTTTTTTTCGACGTTTTTTTCAAAAGCCTGGAATACGCTAGATTTTTCCGTTTTTTCGACTTGTGGGATTTGATTACTTCTGGCCTTTATTTCATTATAAATGGACTGAATAATGATTATGATCATTATCATTAGTGTCATTATTTTCATGATTATTATCATTATAGTCATTATCATCATGATTATCATTATTATTATCATCAGTATTGCAGTTATAATAATTATTATGCTAATTATTATTGGTATTTTTATTATTATAACTATTTATATAATGATAATATCAATAATGATTATTTTTGAAATGATAATGACAATAATAATTATTATAATGACAATGATAATGATATTATTCTTATTTCTATTGCCATTATTAGTATGAAAATTATTGGAATAGAGTTAATTATTGCCTTGTGAGAGAAACTTCGAAAAAAACTTTTTCGCTTTTAAATGATAAATCTGATGATTTTAACATTAATTCAGGTAATTGCGATGATTTTCATGATATTTCCTTTATTATTAGCATTAATGAGGATAATTATGATGATAATGACAATAATAATAATAATAATAATAAAATGATAATCATAATGATGATTTTGATAATTACTTCTATTACTGCAATAATTAGCTCTATTCTAATAATGTTCATACTAATAATGCCAATAGAAATAATAATGATATCCTTATTATTATTATAATGAGTATTACTTTCATTATTATTTCTAAAATTATCATTATTTTTATTATCATTATAAAAATAGTTATAATGAAAATGACAGTAACAATTAGCATAATAATCTTTATAACTGCAATAATGATAATGATAATAATGATAATCATGACGATAATGACTATAATGATGATAATCATAAAATTATGACATTAATGATGATAATGATAATGAAAATTATAAAGTCCATTTATAATGAAATAAAGGCTAAAACTAATAAAATCCCAAAAGTCGAAAAAACGGATAAATCTAGCGTAGATTTATCCGTTGAGAGAAACGTCGGAAAAACCTTTTGCGCTTTTAAATGATAATTATGATGATTTTAACATTAATTTAGGTAATTGTGATGATATTCATGATAATTCCTTTATCATTAACAATAATGATGATAATTATGATGATAATGACAATAATAATGATAATAATAATAAAAGGATAATCATAATGATAATTTTGAAAATTACTGCAATGATAGCAGTAATTAACTCTATTCTATTATTATTGTCATTATTATTTCTAAACTTATTCATTTTTTTATTATCATTATAAAATAGTTTTAATGATGAAAATGACAATAGTAATTAGCATAATAATAATTATAACTACAAAAAATGATAATATGATAATAATATTAATCATGACGATAATGACTATAATGATGATAATCATAAGAATACTGACAATAATATGATAATAATAAGAATAATAACAATAA
>NW_020868637.1:397394-457394 GCF_003789085.1 Penaeus vannamei | reverse complement strand
ATTATGGCGATAATTACTATAATGATAATCATAATAATAATGACAGTAATGATAATAATAATGACAATGATAATTATTGAGCCCATTAATAATGAAAAAATGGCTAAACGTAATAAAATGAAAGTCGAAAAAAAGAACAGCAAAATCTAGCGTATTTTGAGAGAATGGTCGAAAAAAATCGCTTGTAAGTCCTAATTATGATGATTCTAGCATTAATTCTGTTAATTATGATAATTTTCATGATAATCCCATTAATATTGACAATATTGATAATAACGATAATAATAACAAAAATGATGATAATAATAATAGAATTATAATTCTAAGGATAATTTTGATAATAATAAAAACAACAGCAATAATTAGCTTTACTCTAATGATTTCCATAATAATAATAATAGAACTAATAGTAATAATTTTATTATGGTAATTAAAAATATTTTTATTGTAATTAATAATTTTAGTATTGTTATTATTATTCTCAAAATCATCATTATTATTATCATTAGAAAAATAGGTTTAGTGATGAAAATTACAATAATAATTGGCATAATAATTATTATAACTGCAATTATGATAAAGATAATGATAATTATGACGATAATGACTATAATGATAATTATAAAAATAATGCCAATAATAATGATGATAATAATGAAATAAAGGCTAAAAGTAATAAAATTCCAAAAGTCGTAAAATCGGCTAAATCTTGCCTATTGCAGCCTTTTGAAAAAAAAATCGAAAAAAAATTGCTTTTAAATGATAATTATCATGATTTTCATGATAATTCCTCTATTATTGACAATAATGATGATAAATATGATGATGATGACAATAATGATGATGACGGCAATAATAATGATAGTAATGATAAAATAATTATAATGATAATTTTGATAATTACTGCAATAATAACAATAATCAACTCTATTCTATTAATTTCCATAATAACGATGACAATAGAAATAATAATAATATTATTATTGGTATTATAATTATTATTACTGTCATTATTATTTCTAAAAATCATTATTGTTATTAACATTATAAAAGTTATAATGAATGAAATAACAAAAACAATTGGCATAATAATTATTATAACTGCAATAATGATAATAATAATGATAATTATGACGATAATAACTATAATGATAATAATCATAAAAATAATGACAAAATAATGATAATGATAATATAAAATATAGTCCGTTTATAATGAAATAAAAGCTTGAAAGTAATAAAATGCCAAATGTTAAAAAACGGCAAAATCTAGCCTATTACAGCCTTTTGAGAGAAACATCGAAAAAAAACTTTTTCACTTTTAAATGATAATTATGACGATAATGACTATAATGATATTAATCTTAAAAATAATGACAATGATGATAATAATAATTATAGAATCCATTTATAATGAAATAAAGGCTGAAAGTAATAAATACCAGAAGTCGAAAAAACAGCAAAATCTAGTGTATTACAGCCTTTTGAGATGAACGTTGAAAAAACCCTTTTCGCTTTTAAATGATAATACTGATGATTTTAATATTAATTCAGGTAATTATGATGATTTTCATGATAATTCGTTTATCATTGACAATAATAATGATAATGATAAAATGATAATTATAATGATATTTTAGATAATTACTGCAATGATAGCAATAATTAAACCTATTCTAATAATTTTGATACTAATAATGACAGAAGCAATAATAATAATATCATTATTATTGTTGTTACAATTATTATTATTGTCATTATAATTTCTAGAATTATCATTATTGTTATTATCATTATATAAAATATTTATAATGATGAAAAAGACAATAATAATTAGCATAATAATTATTATAACTGCAATAATGATATTAATAATGATAATTATGACGTAATGACTATAATGATAATATCATAAAAGTAATGACAATAATGGTAATAATGATGACAATAATAATTATAGAGTCCATTTATAATGAAATAAAGGCTAAAAGTAATGAGATCCCAAAAGTCGAAAAAACGGCAAAATCTAGCGTATTCCAGCCTTTTGAGAGAAATGTCGAAAAAAAAAGATTTTCGCTTTTAAGTGATAATTATGATGATTTTAACATTTATTCAGGTAGTTATGATGATTTTCATTATAACGCCTTTATTATTGACAATAATGAAAATAATTATGATGATAATGACAATAATAATGATAATGATAATAAAACGATAATTATAATGACAATTTTCATAATTAATTTATATTCTAATAATTTTCATACTGATAATGACAATAGAAATAGTAATAAAATCATTATTATTTTTATCATAATTAATATTATTGTCATTATCATTTCTAAAATTATCATTATTGTTATTATTATGATCATTTTTATGACGATATAGACTATAATGATAATAGTCATAAATATAATGACAATAATGATAATAATGATGATAATAATAAGATCGATTCCATTTTAAAAGCTAAAAGTAATAAAATCCCATAAGTCGAAAAAAACAGCAAAATCTAGTGTAATACATACAGCCTTTTGAGAGAAACGTCTATAAAAAGCCTTTTCACTTTTACATGCTAATTATGATGATTTTATCATAAATTCAGATAATTATGATGATTTTCTTTATTATTGACAATAATGATAATTATGATGATGATGACAACAATGATGATAATAATAATATGATAATTATAATGATACTGCAATAATAAGAATAATCAACTCTATCCTAATAATTTCATACTAATAATGACAATAGAAATAATAATAATACCATTATTATTGTTATTATAATTATTATTATTGTTATTATAATTATTATTATTGTTATTATAATTATTATTATTGTATTTTAAAAATTATCATTATTATTATTATCATTATAAAAATAGTTATAAGGATGAAAATGACAATAATAATTAGCATAATAATTATTAAACTGCAATAATGATAACAATAATGATAATTATGACGATAATGAGTCCATTCATAATGAAATAAAGGCTAAAAGTAATAAAATCCCAAAAGTCGAAACGGTAACATCTGGCCTTTTGAGAGAAACGCCGAAAAAAGAAACATTTTCGCTTTTAAATGATAATTATGATAATAACATTAATTCAGGCAATTCTGACGATATTCATATTTCCTTAATTATTGACAATAATGCTGAAAATTATGATGATAATGACAATAATAATGATAATAATATGATAATTACTGCAATAGCAATAATTAACCGTATTCTAATGATTTTCATACTAACATGACAATAGAAATAATAATATCATCATTATTATTGAAATTATAATTACTATTATTATCATTATTATTTCTAAAATTATCATCATTGTTATTATTATGAAAATAGTTATAATGATGAAAATGAAATTAATAATTAGCATAATAATTATTTTAACTACAATAATAATAATAATGATAATTATGACGATAATGAGTATACTGATAATAATAATAAAAATAAGGACAATGATGATAATAATGATGATGATAATAATTATAGAGTCCATTTACAAATGAATAAAGGCTAAAAGTAATAAAATTCCGAAAGTAAAAAAAAAAAAAACGTCAAAATCTACCGTATTCCAGCCTTTTGAGAGAAACCCCTTTTTCGCTTTATGATGATTTTAACATTAATTCAGGTAATTATGATGATTTTCATGATAATTCCTTCATTATTGACAATAATGATGACAATTATGATGATAATGACAATAATAATGATAATAATAATGAAATGATAATTTTGATGATTAATGCAATAATAGCAATAATTAATTCTATTCTAATAATTTTCATACTAATAATGACAAAAGAAACAATAATAATATCATTATTATTGTTATTATAATTATCATTATTGTCATTGTTTCTAAAATTATCCTTATTGTTATTATCATTATAAAAAATAATTAAAATGAAAATAGTATTGATAATTAGCATAATAATTATTATAACTGGAAAATATAATAATAATGATAACTATGACGATAATGACTATAATGATAATAATCATGAAAAATAATGACAATAATGATGATAATGATGATAATGATAATTATAGAGTTCATTTACAATGAAATAAAAGCTAAAAGTAATAAAATCCCAAAAGTCGAAAAATGGTAAAATCTAGCAAATTACGGCCTTTTGAGAGAAACGTCGAAAAAAAACCTTTTTCGCTTTTAAATGATGATTATGATGATTTTAACATTAATTCAGGTAATTATAATGATTTTCATTCATAGTGATGATTATTATGATGATAATGACAAAAATAATGATAATAATAAATAAAATGACAATAAAATAATAGTTATAATGATAATTTTGATAATTGCTGCAATAATAGCAAAAATTAACTCATAATAATTTTCATACTAATAATGACAAGAAAAATAATAATAATATCATTATAATTGTTATTATATATTATTATATTGTCATTATTATTTCTAAGATTATTATTATTGTTATCAATATAATTTTTTATGATGATGAAAATGACAATAATAATTAGCATAATAATTATTATAACTGCAATAATGATAATTATGGTGATAATGAGTATATTGATAATCATAAAAATAATGACAATAATGATAGAGTCCATATATAATGAAATAAAGGATAAAAGTAATAAAATCCTAAAAATAAAAAATAAAACGGCAAAATCTAGCCTTTTTGACAGAATTATAGAAAAATGATAATTATTATAATTTTAACATTAATTCAGATTTTTATGATAATTCCTCTATTATTGATAATAATGATGATAATTATGATGATAATGACAATAATGATAATAATTATAAAATGATAATTATAAAGATAATTTTCATATTCATTGCAATGATACCAACAATTACCTCTATTCTCATAATTTCCATACTAATAATGACAATAGAAATAATAATAATATCATTATTATTGTTATCATTATTTCTAAATTATCCTATAGTTATTATCTTTATAAAGATAGTTATAATGATGAAAATGACAATAATAATTAGCATAATAACTGCAATAATGATAATAAGAATGATAATTATGATTATAATGACTATAATGATAATAATTATAAAAATATTTACAATAATGATAATAATGATGATAATAATTATTATAGAGTCCATTTATAATGAAATAAAGGCTAAAAGTAATAAAATCCAGAATTTAAAAAAGGCAATATCTAGCGAGAGAAACGTCGAAAAACAGCCGTTTTTCGCTTTTAGATGATAATTATGATGATCTTAACATTAGTTCAGGTAAATATGATGATTTTCATTATAATGCCTTTATTATTGACAATAATGATGATAATTATGATGATAATGACATAATAATATAATGATAATAATAAAAAAGATAATTATAATGATAATTTTCACATTTACTGTAATAAAAGCCATAGTTAACTAATAATGACAATAAAAATAATAATATCATTATTATTGTTATCATAATTATCATTATTGTAATATTTTTTTTCTGAAATTATTATTATTGTTATTATCATTATAAATATGACCTTAATAATTAGCATAATAGTTATTATAATTACAATAAGGATAATTATGACGATAATGACTATAATGATAATAATCATAAAAATAAGGACAATGATGATAATGATAATTATAGAGTCCATTTATAATGAAATAAAGGCTAAAAGTAATAAAATCCCAGTTGTCGAAAAAACGGCAAAATCTGGTCGAATAACCCCCCTTTTCGATTTTAAATCATAATTATGATGTTTTTAGTAATCATTCAGTGAATTATAATGATTTCCATGATAACCCCATTAATTTTGAGAATAATGATGATAATTATGATAATAATGACAATAATGATAATAATAATAAAATGATAATTATAATGATATTTTTGATAATAATTGAAACAATAGCATTAATTACCAATATTCTAATAATTTTCCTACTAATAATGACAATAGAAATAATAATAATAATTCTATTATTATTAATATAGTTTTTATTATTGTTATTATGATTATCATTATTGTTATTATTTTTGCTAAAATCATCATTATCATTATAAATATAGTTATAATGATGAAAATTAGGATATTAATGATTATAACTACAATAATGATATCATTAATGATAATAATGACGATAATTACTATAATGATAATAATTATTATAATAATGACAATAATGATAATGATAATTATTATGCCCATTTATAATGAAAAAGCTAAAAGTAATAAAATCCCAAAAGTCGAGAAAATGGCAAAATCTAGCGAATTACAACCTTTTGAAAGAATGGTCAACCATTCGATTATAAATTATAATTATGTTTTTAGAATCAATTCCGTTACTTATAATGATTTCCATGATAATCCCTTTAATTTTGAGAATAATGATGATAATTATGATAATAATGGCGATAAAATGATAATAGTACTATAATGATAATTTTAATGATAATTTTCAGAATAATTAAGTAATATATATAACTATCAATATTTTAATGATTTTCCTGCTAATAATGCCAATAGAAATGATAATAATTCTACTATTGTTATTATCATCTTTATTATTATCATTATAATTTTCATTATTGTTATTATTATTGCTAAAATTATCATTATTGATATCATTATAAATATAGTTATAATTATATGATGAAAATGGTTCATAATTGGGATAATAAATGATTATAACTGCAATATGATAATAATTACTATAATGATTAATAATCATTATAAATAATGACAATAATGATAATAGTTATGATAATGGTAATCATTATGCCCATTTATAATGAAAAAAGGCAAAAAAGTCGAAAAAAACAGCAAAATCTAGCGGAATACAGCCTTTTGAGAGAATTGTTGAAAAAAAAACTTATTTAGCAATAATTCAGTGAATTATAATTTCTATGATAATCCCATTCATTTTGAAAATAATTATGATAATTATGATAATAATGACGATAATAATGATTATAATAATAAAATGACGATTATAATAATAGTATTGATAATAATTGAAATAATAGCAATAATTACCAATATTCCAATAATTTCCCTACCAATAATGACAATAGAAATAATAATGATAATTATATTATTGTTATTATAATTTATTATAGCTATTATAATTATCATATTGTTATCATTATTGCTAAAATTATCAATATTGTTATTATCATTATAAATATAGTTATAATGATGAAAATACCAATGATAATTAGGATAATAATGATTGTAACTGCAATAATGACATTATTAATGAAAATAATGACGATAATTACTATAATGATAATAATCATTATGATAATGACAATAATCATAATGATAATTATGATGAAAGAAGGCTAAAAGTAATGAAATCCCTAAAGTCAAAAAACGGAAAAATCTAGCCTTTTGAGAGAATAGTCGAAAAAAAAACTTTTTCGATTCGATAGTAATAATCACTAATATTCTAATAATTTCTCTGCTAATAATGACCATAGAAATAATAATAATAATTATATTGTTGTTATTATAATTTCTACTATTGTTCTTATTATTGCTAAAATTATCATTATTGTTATTATCATTATAAATATAGTTATAATGTTGAAAATGACAGTGATAATTAGATATTAATGATTATAACTTCAATAATGACATTAATTATAATAACGATAATTTCTATAATGATAATAATCCTTATGATAATGACAATACTGATAATGATAATTATTCTGCCCATTTATAATAAGAAAGACTAAAAGTAATAAAATCCGATAAGTCGCAAAAACAGCAAAATCTAGCGATTTACAGCCTTTTTGCAATAATCCAGTGAATTATGATGATTTCCATGATAACCCATTTATTTTAACAATAATGATGATAATTATGATCGTAATGACGATAATAAAGATAATAATAATAAAATGATAATTTTAATGATAGTTTTGATAATAATTGAAATAATGGCAATAATTACCAATATTCTAGTAATTTCTCTACTAATAATGTCCATAGAAATAATAAGGATAATTCTATTATTGTTATTATAATTTCTATTATTGTTATTATTATTGCTAAAATTATAATTTTGTTATTATTTATACATATACTTATAATGATGAAAATGACAGTGTTAATTAGGTTAATAATTTGGATTTTATTTTAATTTTAGTTTTTTTTCATTATGGATGGGTTTTTATAATTATTATCATCATCATTATTATCATTAATATCATCATTATCATCATATTATTAATGATCGCCATAATTACCCTTAATACAATCACTATTAAAGTTATTATCTTAATTATTGGTGTCATTTTGCTCATTATAATTATTTCTATAATTATAATAACAATAATTATAATTTTAGAAATAATAACAACAATAATAATAATTATAATAACAATAATAGCGATATCATGATTATTTCAATTATTTTTTATTGTCATTATCGTTATTATTGTTATTATCATGAAAATCATTAGAATATTGTTCATTCTTGCTATTGCATTGATAACGAAAATTATCCTTATAATTATTATTTTATAATCATCCTAATGATGTTATAATTATCCTAATTAATGTCATAATTATCCTAATTAATGTCATAATCATCATAATCTATGTCATAATTATCATTATTATCGTCATTATTAATGGGATTATAATCAAAATCATCATAATTAGCAGAATTATTGTAGAAATCATCATAATTATCCCTTAATCTCGAAAAAAATGTTTTCGACCATTCTCTCATAACGCTATATGTCGCTAGATTTCGCCGTTTTTTCGACTTTTGGGATTTTTATACTTTTAGATTTTTTCATTATGGATGGGCTTTATAATTATCATCATTATTATCATTAATATCAATAATATCATTATCATCATTATAGTAATTATCGCCATAATTACCCTTAATATAATCATTATGATAGTTAATATCTTAATTATTAATGTAATTTTCCTCATTATAACTATTTTTATAATGGCAATAACAATAATGATAATTTTAGAAATATAACAACAATAATAATAATTATAATAACAATAATAGTGATATTATAATTATTTCAATTATTATTTTTACCATTATTTTTATTATTGTTATTATCATGAGAAAATTATTAGAACATTGTTGATTTTTGCTATTATTGCATTAATTACGCAAATTATCATTATGATTATCATAATGTCATAATTTTCATAATTAATGTCATAATTATCATAATGAATGTCATAATTATCATAATTGATGTCATAATTATCGTAATGAATGTCATAATTATCATAATGAATGTCGTAATTATCATAATAAATGTCATAATTATCATAATTGATGTCATACTTATCATAATTAATGTCATAATTGTCATAAATAATGTCATAAGCATCATAATTAATGTCATAATTATCATGTCATAATTATCATTATTATTGTCATTATTTATGGGATTATCATGAAAATCATCATAATTAGCAGAATTATTACAGATATCCTCATAATTATCCCTTAAACTCGAAAAGAGTTTTTTTTTCGACTATTCTCTCAAAAGGCTATATATCGCTAGATTTCGCCGTTTATCATTAATATCATTATAGTAATTATCGGCATAATTATCCTTAATATAATCATGATAATAGTTATTATCTTAATTATTAATGTCATTTTCCTTATCATAACTATTCTTATAATGATAACAATAATGATAATTTTAGATTTAATAACAACAACAATAATAATTATAATAACAATGAGAGCGATATTAGGATTATTTCAATTATTATTTCTATTATCATCACCGTTATTATTATGTTTGTTATCCTGAAAATCGTTAGAATATTATTGATTATTGCTATTATTACATTAATTACGCAAATTATCATTATCATTTTATAATTATCATAATTAATTTCATAATTATCATTATTATTGTCACCATTAATGGGATTCTCATGAAAATCATCATAATTAGCAGAATTATTGCATAAATCATCAAAACTATCCCATAAACTCGAAAACGTTTTTTTTTTCGACCATTTTGTTTTTACTTTTTTGCCTTTTTTCATTATGGATGGGCTTTACAATCATTATCATCATTATTATCATCATCATTATTATCTTTAATATCATTAATATCATCATTAAAGGAATTATCGCCATAATTACCCTTAGTATAATCATTATAATAGTTATTATCTTAATTATTAATGTCATTTTCCTCATTATAACTATTTTTATATTGATAACAACATATTGTCAGTAATAAAATAATATGATGAAAATCATCATAATTACCTGAATTAATGTTAAAATCATCATAATTATCCTTTAAAAGCGAAAAAGGTTTTTTTTTCGACGTTTCTGTCAAAAAAGCTACGCTAGATTTTGCGTTTTTTTCGACTTCTGGGGTTTTATTACTTTTAGCCTTTATTTCATTATACATGGACTCTATAATTATTATTATCATTATTGTCATTATTTTTATAATTATTATCATCATAGTCATTATCGTCATAATTATAATTATTATTGCAGCTAAAATAATTGTTATCCTAATTGTTATTGTTATTTCCATCATTATAACTATTTCTATAATAATAATAATAATGATAATTTTAGGAATAATAATGATTATTTTAGGAATAATAATGATAATAATAATAATCATAATAACAATGAAAATGATATTATTATTATTAGTATGAAAATTATTAGAATAGAGATAGTTATTGCTATGATTGCTGTAATTATCAAAATTATCATTATGATTATCATTCTATTATTATTATAATCGCTGTTATTATTACTAAAATTATCATTATCGTCATTATCATTATGAAAATAGTTATAATGATGAAAATGACATTAATAATTAGTATAATAATTATTTTAAATGTAATAATAATGATTATAATGATGATAATCATGACAATAATTACTATAATGATAATCATAATATTTATGATATTAATAATGATAACTATGATAATAATAATTAATGAGCCCATTTATGATGAAGAAAAGCCTAAGACTAATGAGATCCCAAAAGTCGAAAAAACGGCAAAATCAAGCGATATTAGCCTTTTGAGAAAAACGTCGAAAAAAACTTTTCGATTATTAATGGTAATTATGATAATTTTGGCAATAATTCTGTTAATTATGATAATTTCTATGATAATCCCATTAATATTGACAGTAATGATAATAATAACTATAATAATGATAATAATAAAATGCTAAATCTGAAAATAATTGTAATAATAGCAATAATTGATAATATTCTAAAAAAAAAGCAATAATAGCAATAATCAACAATATTCTAATGATTTTCAAGATGACAACAATAATAATGACGATAATGACAGTAATCTAAGAAAATAATAGAAATAATCATAATATCGCTATTATTGTTATTATAATTATTATTGTTGTCGTTATTATTTCTAAAATTATCGCTATTGTTATTATTATAAAAATAATTATAATGAGGAAAATGACATAAATAATTAAGATAAATTATTATAATGATTATATCAAGGGTAATTAGGGCGATAATTATTATAATGATAATGATATTAATGATAATAATGATGATGATAATAACTATAAAGCGCATCCATAATGAAAAAAGGCCTTTTGAGAATATGGTTGAAAAAAACTTTTTTCGAGTTGATGGGATGATTATCATGATTTCAGCAATAATTCTGCTAATTAGGATGATTTTGATGATAATCCCATTAATAATGACGATAATAATGATACTTATGACATTAATTTGGATAATTATGACATTAGTTATAAATAAAATTAAATGATATCTATAATGATAATTTGCGTAATTAATGCAATAATAGCAATACTCAACAATATTCTAATCATTTTCAGGATAATAACAATAATAATGACGATAATGATATTAATAACAAAAAATAGAAATAATCACAATATCGCTATTATTGTTATTATGATTATTATTGTTGTTATTATTTCTAAGATTATCATTATTGCTATTATCATTATAAATATAGTTATAATGAGGAAAATGACATAAATAATTAGGAGAATAACTATTATAATGATCATATTCAGGGTAATTATGGCGATAATTACTATAATGATGATAATGATGATAATGATATTAATGACAATAATGATGATAATGATATTAATGACAATAATGATGATAATATTTATAAAGCCCATTTATAATGAAAAAAAACATTAAAAGTATAAAAATCCCCAGAGTCGAAAAAAACGGCGAAATCTAGCGATATATAGCCTTTTGAGAATATGGTAAAAAAAAAAAATACCCTTTTTGGAGTTTATTGGATGATTATGATGATTTCTGCAAAAATTCTGCTAATTATGATGATTTTGATGATGATCTCATTAATAATGACGATAATAATGATAATTATGACATCAATTATGATAATTATGACATTAATTAGGATAATTATGACATTAATTAGGATAATTATGACATTAGGATAATCATGACATTAATTAGGATAATTATGACATTAATTAGGATAATTATGACATTAGGATAATTATGACATTAATTAGGATTATTATGACATTAATTAGGATAATTATGACATTAATTAGGATAATCATAATAAAATGATAATTATAATGATAATTTGAGTAATTAATGCAATAATAGCAATAATCAATAATATTATCAGGATATTAACAATAATAATGATGAAAAGGATAATTTTAAAAAATCATAATATCACTTTTATTGTTATTGTATTTATTATTGTTGTTGTTATTATTTCTAAAATTATCATTAATGTTATTATCATTATAGTAATTATCGCCATAATTACCCTTAATATAATCATTATAATAGTTATTATCTTAATTATTTGTTATTTTCCTCATTATAATTATTTTTATAATGATAATAACTATAATGATAATTTTAGAAATAATGACAACAACAATAATGATTATAATAACAATAATAACGATATTATGATTATTTCTATTGTTGTTACTATTTTTAATTATTATCATTATCGTTATTATTATCATTATCATAAAAATCATTACAATACTATTGATTATTGTTATTATTGCATTAATTACGGAAATTATCATGATAATTATCATTTTATTATAATTATCTTAATGTTATAATTATCCTATTTAATGTCTTGATTATCATTATTATCGTCATTATTAATGGGATTATTATCACAATCATCATAATTAGCAGCATTATTGCAGAAATCATCATAATCATCCCATAAACTCGAAAAAATTTTTTTTCGACTATATTCTCAAAGGCAAGATTTTGCCTTTTTTTATATATACTTTTAGCCTGTTTTCAATGGATGGGCTTTATAATTATTATCATCATTATTATCATTAATATCATTATCATCATCATTATGATCATTATAGGAATTATCACCATAATTACCCTTAATATAATCATTATAATAGTTATCTTAATTATTAATGCCATTTTCCTCATTATAACTATTTTTATAATAATGGCAATAATGATAATTTTAGAAATAATAACAATAAGAATGATAATTATAATAACAATAATAGCGATATTATGATTATTTCTATTATCATTATTTTTTAAATTATTATCATTATCGTTATTATTATTGTTATTATCATGAAAATCCTTAGAATATTTTTGGTTATTGCTATTATTGCATTAATTACGCAAATCATCAGATTTCGCCGTTTTTTCAACTTAGACTTTTTTCATTATGGATGGCCTTTATAATGATTATCATTATGATTATCATTATTATGCAATAATTCGACTAGTAATTATCGCCATAATTACCCTTAACATAATCATTAATATAGTTATTGTCTTAATCATTAATGTCATTTTCCTCATTATAACTATTTTGATAATGATAATAATAATGATGATAATTTTAGAAATAACACCAACAATAATAATTATAATAACAATAATATCGATATCATGATTATTTCTATTATTATTATTATCATTTTAAATTATTATCATTTCCGTTATTATAATTGTTATTATCATGAAAATCATTAGGATATTGTTGATTATTGCTATTATTGCATTAATTACGGAAATTATAATTGTCATTTTATTATAATTATCCAAATGACATAATTATCGTAACTAATGTCATAAATATCATTATTATCGTTATTGTTAATGGGATTATTATCAAAATCATCATAATTAGCAGAATTATTGCAGAAATCATCATAATTGTAGTGACCTACGGCGTATTTTCCCCACAAGGACGGGAATACCCGAGTCCCCCCCCCCCGGTAAATGATGGGATATCGTCTACTCAGGCGAAGCAAATCCGCCAGGTACACTACATTTTTCATTTTTACTTTATTTTATTGTTTGTTGCATAGATTTTATTAATGCATATTTTAAGTGAACCGTTCAGGATTTAAAACCCGTTTTCTTTGATTTTACTTACATTTTTTATTATTATTATTATTATTATCATTATTAATCTTATTATTATTATTTAACCTATTAAGAGAAATAGCTCGTTTTGTTTATCTTTTCTTTTAGTTTGGTTATTTTTACTTTTTTCTATGAGATTGCAATTTTAGAAAGTTAATTTTAAGCTTATTTTACTATTTTTTACGAATTTAAGTGGCAGCGCCATCTATTGGCGATTTCCGCCAAAAGCCCTGTAATCCTCCGCCTCGGCTGTAGTTTCATTGGGGGCAAAGCAGATAAATAGGCTGGAAATCGTGGCCCGCCTTTTTTCACTCGTGATTGGAATGTTCAGTCCAGACCTTCTCTAAGCGCAGCAGCAATAAATTAAAAAGCCTAGTGCCACGTGAGCTACCTTGGTTTCCGAGGCCTCTCGTCACGCTGCGCATTATTGCTTCTGAGCTATTAAAGTAACTTGTAAAGTAAACCATCTGTCTTTACAGTTTGCAGCACTTTGTGCTATGACTGCACCTTCAGTTTTTTGCAGGTCGCACGAGGCGTAGATAGTCTGTAGTCGTAGGTAGTACCCCACCTCAGACCCGCAGCTCTCTTCTACACCAGGGTAGCCCTTACGGGCTTTGACACCTGAGTAGTGAGGCCCAGTAGTCTGGGGCGTCCTTTGGGCGCACTTTTTCCTTCCCTGATTTCTTTTCTTTTCTTAATGTGACTTCCCTGAGCCTACCGGAGTTCCCTTGTGGGCTCCCGTATTCGCCTAGGGGTGGGCATAGACTTACCGTCCTTCGCTTCGGCAAGTTCGGTCGGTAGGAAAGTTCTTCCACATAACTCGATCCCTCTGTGGTACTGGAGAACGCAACCAGGCTTCCACTGGGGGGTAGAGGACGTTTAACTGCTACACTCTCTTAGGTATTGGTGTTGGGTTGATTACCAATAGTTAAGGGGTTTATTGTACCTTCAGGACAACGGGCAAGGCCTAGGGGTCGGACTTGGTCCGATGCCCAGCATGACAGCTACCCCTTCTTCTCCTCGAGGAGAAGGGCGACCTATGACCGTCCTATGACCTCGACTTGAATAATGGAACCCCTACTTTTGACCGACGAGAACTACTTGCTATCCCTCCAGAGAATGCAAGCTATTTGGCTGCCAGATGTGTGAATGAAAATTAGTCGCTTCTGAACGTTAACCCCTTCATCATCAAGAAGGTTCTTGATGGTCAAGTGGATGGCGACTTTGATTTTGTCAAGAAATTGCGAGGTGGTAGCCTCCTTGTTAAAGTGCAATTTAAATCCCAGGTTAACGACTTGCTTAAACTGACGCAGCTTCATGATTTGAAGGTTAAAGTAATTATTCCTGTTGGCCCAAATACCTGTAAGGGAATAATCTTTCACAGGGATTGAGGACGATGGATGAGAGCGAAATTCTTGAAAACATGAAGGACCAAGGCGTAATGGACGTGAATTGCATGACCAAGAAAGACGAGAATGTGCGAACGAAAACCGGATTGTGTTTTTTGACCTTTGCTTCGAGTAAAATTCCTGAGTATGTCTATGTTGGATACGAACGTGTCCAAGTAAGACCTTACATTTCAAAAACCTATGCGCTGTAATAGATGCCAAAAATTTGGACACACCTCATTACGCTGCATTGATAAGGATACTGATAAATTTACTTGCGGTAAATGTGCTGGAGCTCATGACACCACTACCTGTACTGGAAACCCTTCCAAGTGTGCTAACTGTGGAGGTCCCCATCAGTCAGGTTCTGCCGAGTGCAGCAGCCTGAAGAAGGAGACTGAGATATTAGCATACATGAGAGGCCATGATGTTAGTTACCGTGAAGCCAAGAGGAAAGTTGAAGGCTTGACCAACAAGCCCAATACTTCCTACGCTTCAGTAGCAACTAACAACACTCCCAGTGCAAGCAGTGTCAGTCAGGATCTTGCGGCTAAGGACAAAGAAATTGCAGAACTAAAGGAAACGGTTAAAGAATTAATGAGTCAGATTGTTGAATTGAACAAAACATTAAACAAATTGCTGAATCAACCCAGCAAAAGCAGCAACGTAAGGAGGATGATACCAAATCACAATCTGGATCACACCTTCCCGTCCAGGCGACTCCTGTGAGGACTTCGTCTGGTTTTTGGTCTGCTCCTCGGAGCAGATCATCTTCAACCGGGCGTCTCCCTCGCAGAGAGGCGCAGGACATGGAGGCTATTGTCTCCAAATCCCGCGAGAGGTCCCCGGGAAGCTCGGGAGAGGAGGCGCCTCCCTCCCAGAAAAAAGGTGAAAAAAGGCGGACAAGGCACTTCTAAACCCCATAAAACGTAATCTTCGCGTTGACCATTATACAATGGAACTGTCGAAGTCTTAGAACTAGAGTAAATGACCTCAGATTATTAGCCTCGTCTTATGCTCCCGATATTATCGTCCTACAAGAAACCCATTTAAACAACCTTATTTCTGATGATTTAGTTTCGTTGAGTTACTAATCTATGTCGGAAGGATCGAGAGGGTAGGGGTGGAGGCGGAGTCGCCATGTACATCCACCAAAACCTCCCTTTTACAGAAGTGACTATAGATTCTACTTTGGAGATAGTCGCATGCAAAGTAAAAGTCAATAGCACGTATCTGGCTATATGTTCAGTTTATTGTCCACCTGACAATGTGGTATGATGAGCTCTTTGCTCTTCAGGATAGTCTGCCACAGAATAAAGAAATTTTAGGTGATTTTAATGCTCATCATACATTATGGGGTTCCCTTCGGGTGGATGGTAGAGGTGAGCAAGTAGTTAAGCTTGTTAACGATTCCGATTTAATCCTTCTGAAATGGTAGTCCAACGCGAGTGGACGATAATACCGGTAATTTGAGCTTATTGACCTATCTCTGGTCTCTTCAACAGTAGCAGCCAAGTGCCTGTGGCACACCATTGACGACTCGTTGGGAAGCGACCACTTTCCTATTTTTATTAAATATTCATGCGACACAACCTGAACGCCTTCAGCACCTAAATTTAACGTAAAAAGAGCAGACTGGGTCGCCTTCACAAGGAGCGTCAAGCTCGAACTTGTTGGAGAAACCATTGATGATAAAGTAAGCAATATTCAAAATTCTATTTTAGATGCAGCAATGAAATCCATTCCTAAGACTTCGACAGATAGCGTTAAGCATAGAGTTCCATGGTGGACACCAGATTGCCGCAGGGTACTGTGTGAACGCAATAGGGCCTACAGGCTTTTCAAAAATAACATCACTAATGAGAATCTTGCAATTACAAACTAGCAAGAGCTAGGGCTCGTAGAACAATCAGACAAGCCAAAAGAGACTCCTGGCGAAGCTTTGTCTCTACCATCAATAGTAACACCAAAATATCACAGGTTTGGTCCACTATCAATAAAATCAATAGGAAAAAAAATCTTTCAAAATTAAAAATATCATCCATGAGGGAAACCATTTAGACTCACCTAGAGACATTGCTATTGCACTCGCCAGGCAGTTCTCTTATACAAGCCGCTCAGACAACAACCATCCCGCATTCCTGACCATCAAGGAAGCGGCTGAGCTGCATCCCATACACTTTGCCACAGGAGATGACTTTGATTATAATAAAGATCTAACAATGAATGAGTTTGTCCGAGCCCTAGAAGCCTGTAGAAGAACGTCCCCAGGCCCATATCATTCCCATATTGAAAGGAGGGGGTAATCCCAAACATGCCATCTCCTACCGCCCAATTGCGTTGACAAGTTACTTATGCAAGGTCATGGAACGAATTGTTAACAGTAGACTATTGCATTTTTTAAATTCCAGGAATTTACTAGTTGATGAGCAGTGCGGTTTCCGAAAAGGACGCCAAACTCTCGATCAGCTAGTAAAATTGACCAGTCATATTCAAGAGGCAATTGCCAAAATGCATTTTCTGATTTTAGTATTTTTAGACATTGAAAAAGCCTACGACATGACATGGCGATATGGCCTACTTAGAAAAGTTTATGCTTTCAGATTACGTGGAAACTTGCCTTGTTTCATTCGAAATTTCATTTCTGACAGAACTTTTGCTGTCAATTGTTTTCTGACAATGTTTCTTGGACATTTTTGTCCAGGCAAACGGGGTCCCACAAGGAAGTGTCTTGTCACCTACTTTATTTTTGTGTATGATCAATGACATCTTACCAGCTCCCCTTTCGGAATCTTAAATACTCACTGTACGCTGATGATTGTGCGTTATGGCATTCTAGCAGTAATGCAGAATTCTCGGTCTACTTTTTGATCGTAGACTTAATTGGAAAGGCCACATTGGACAATTAAAGAATAAATGTCAAAAAACACTAAATTTATTAAAGTGCATTTCTGGAAATGAATGGGGAGCTGATAGTAAGTCTTTGCTAATGATATATAAAGCCTGATTAAATCTAAAGTAGATTATGGGTCAATCGTGTATGGTTCGGCATCGGCCTCAACTTTGAAAGGATTGAATGTTGGGCATGAAAATCATCACAATTACCTGAATAAAAGTTAAAATCATCATAATTATCATTTAAAAGCAAAAAAGGAGTTTTTTCGACGTTTCTCTCAAAAGGCTATAATACGCTAGAATTTGCTGTTTTTTCGACTTACGGGATTTTATTACTTTTAGCCTTTATTTCATTATAAATGGACTTTGTAATTATTATTATCATCATAATCATCATTATTGTCATTATTCTTATTATTATCATCATTATAGTCATTATCGTCATGATTCATTATTATCATTATCATTATTGCAGTTATAATGATTATTATTATCATTATAACTATTTTATAATGATAATAACAATAATGGTAATTTTAAAAATAATAATGACAATAATACTCATTATAATAACAATAATAATGATAATATTATTATTTCTATTGTCATTATTAGTATGAAAATTATTAGAATAGAGTTAATTATTGCTATTATTGCAGTAATTATCAAAATTATTATAATGATTTTTATCTTATTATTATTATTATTATTGTCATTATAAATGGACTCCATAATTATTATTATCATCATAAATATTGTCATTATTCGTATGATTATCATCATTATAGTCATTATCATAATTATCATTAGTATCATTATCATTATTGAAGTTGTAATGATTATTATGCTAATCATTTGTCATTTTCATCATTATAACTATTTTTATAATAATAATAACAATAATGATAATTTTATAAATAATGACAATAATATTTATTATGATAACAATAATAATGGTATTATTATTTCTATTGTTATCAGTATGAACACTATTAGAATAGAGTTAATTATTGCTATCATTGCAGTAATGAAAATTATCATTATGATTATCATTTTATTATTATCATTATTATTTTCATTATCATCATTATTGTTAACAATAAAGGATTTATCATGAAAATCATCACAATTACCTGAATTAATGTTAAAATCATAATTATCATTTAAAAGCGAAAAAGGGTATTTTTCGACGTTTCTCTCAAGATTTTGCCGTTTTCGACTTCTGGGATTTTATTACTTTTAGCCCTTCATTATAAAAGACACTTATTATTATTCATCATTATTGTCATCATTCTTATGATTATCATAATTATAGTCATTACCGTCATGACTATCATTATTATCATTATCATTATTGCAGTTATAATGATTATTATGCTAATTATTACTGTCATTTTCATCATTATAACTATTTTCATAATGATAATAACAATAATGGTAATATTAGAAATAATAATGACAATAATACTTATTATAATAACAATAATAATTATATTATTATTGTTTCTACTGTCATTATTAGTATGAAAATTATTAAAATAGAGTTAATTAGTGCTATCATTGCAGTAATTATCAAAATAATCATTATGATTATCATTTTATTATCATTATCATTATTATTGTCATTATCTACATAATTATCATCATTATTGTTAATAATAAAGGAATTATCATGAAAATCATCCAAATTACCTGAATTAAACGTTAAAATCATCATAATTATCATTCAAAAGCGAAAACGTTTATTTTCGAAGGGTTGTAATACGTTAGATTTTGCCTTTTTTTTTTTTTTTACTTTTGGGATTTTATTAGTTTTAGCCTTTATTTCATTATAAATGGACTCTATAATTATTATAATCATCATTTTCATCATTATTGATATTATCCTTATCATAATTGCAGTTATAATGATTATTATGCTAATTATTACTGTCATTTTCATCATTATAGCTATTTCTATAATGATAATAACAGTAATGATAATTTTAGAAATAATAATGACAATAATAATAATATAACAATAATAATGATATTATTATTATTTCTATTGTCATTATTAGTATGAAAATTATCAGAATAGAGTTAATTATTGTTATTATTGCAGTAATTATCAAAGTTATCATTATGATTACCATTCTATAATAATAATTATTATTAATTATCATCATTATTGTTAATAATAAAGGAATTATCATGAAAATCATCACAATTACCTGAATTAATGTTAAGATCATTATTATCATTTAAAAGTGAAAAAAAAATTTCGACGTTTCTCGCAGAAGGCTGTAATACGCAAGATTTTGCCGTGTTTTGACTTTTGGGATTTTATTAGTTTTAGCCTTTATTTCATTATAAATAGACTCTATAATTATAATAATCACCATTTTCATCATTATTGCCATTATTCATATGATAATCATCAATATAGTCATCATCGTCATGATTATCATTATTATTATCATTATTGCACTCATAATGATTATTATGCTAATTATTAGTCATTTTCATCATTATAACTATTTCTATAATGATAATAACAATAATGATAATCTTGGAAATAATAATGACAATAATACTGATTATAATAACAATATTGATGATTTTATTATTATTTCTATTGCCATTATTAGTATGAAAATTATTAGAATGAGAATAATTATTGCTATCATTGTAGTAATTATCAAAATTATCATTATGATTATCATTTTATTATAATTATCATTATTATTGTCATTATCATCATAATTATCATAATTTTTTGTTAATGATGAAGAAATTATCATGGAAATCATCACAATTACCTGAATTAATGTTAAAATAATTATAATTATCATTTAAAAGAGACAAAGTTTTTTTTTCGACATTTCTCTCAAAAGGCTGTAATACGGAAGATTTTGCCGTTTTTTTTGACTTTTGGGGTTTTATTAGTTTTAGCCGTTATTTCATTATAAATGGAGTCTATAATTATTATTATCATCATCATTATTGTCACTATTCTTATGATTATCATCATTATAGTCATTATCGTCATGATTATCATTTGTATCACTATCATTAATGTAGGTATAATGCTAATTATTACTGTCATTTTCATCATTATAACTATTTTTCTAACAAGAATAATGATATTATTTCTATAGTCATTATTTGTACGAATATTATTTGAAGAGAGTTTATTATTGCTATCATTGCAGTTATTATCAATATTATCATTATGATTATCATTTTATCATTATCATTATTATTGTCATTATCATCATAATAATCATTATTGTTAATAATAAAATAATTATCATGAAAATCATCATAATTACCTGACTTAATATTGAAATCATTATAATTATTTAAAAGCGAAAAAGGTTTTTTTAACGTTTCTCTCAAAAGGCTGTAATTATAAAAGGACTCTATAATTATTATTATCATCATTATCATCATTATTCTTATGATTATCATCATTATAGTCATTATCGGCATGATTATCATTATTATCCTTATCATTATTGCAGTTATAATTATTATTATGGTAATTATTGATGTCATTTTCAACATTATAACTATTTTTATAATGATAACAATAATGATAATTTTAGAATATAATAATTACAGTAATACTCATTATAATAACAGTAATAATGATATTATTATTTCTATTGTCATTATTAGTATGAAAATTATTAGAATAGAGTTAATTATTGCTATTATTGCACTAATTATCAAAATTATAATCATGATTACCATTCTATTATTATTATCATTATTATTGTCATTATCATCATAATTATTATCATTATTGTTAATAAAGTATTTATCATGAAAATCATCACAAATACCTGAATTAATGTTAAAATCATCATTATTGTCATTTAAAAGCGAAAAAGGTTTTTTTTCAATGTTTCTCTCAAAAGGCTGTAATACGCTAGATTTTACCGTTTTTTTTTTACTTATGGGATTATATTAGTTTTAGCCTTTATTTAATTAAAATGGAGTCTATAATTATCATTATCATCATTATTGTCATTTTTCTTATGATTATCATCATCATAGTCATTATCGTCATGATTATCATTATTTTCATTATCATTATTGCAGTTATAATGATTATTATGCTAATTATTACTGTTATTTTCATCATTATGACTATTTTTAATGATAATAACAATAAAGAAAATTTAGAAATAATAATGACAATAATACTCATTATAATAACAATAATAATGATGTTTTTATTATTTCTATTGTCATTATTAGTATGAACACTATTAGAATAGAGTTAGTCATTGCTATTATTGCAGTATTGTCAAAATTATCATTATGATTATCATTTTATTATCATTATTATTGTCATTATCATCATAATCATCATCATTATTGTTAATAATATAGGAATTATTATGAAACTCATTATAAAATCATTATAATTATCTTTGGGTTGGTGCTTCACGCGCAGGGTGGTGTGAAGCGATGGTGTGGTAGTCTAGTTAGTGTTAAGAGCTTGCGTGCCTTCTCGCTTACAGCTGCCACCGATGGCAAGCCTAGTGCGAGAAAGGGAGCAGCACTGCATAAGCCTCCCCCTTCCAGTGCATATCTTCTCCATCATCGAGTCTCCCTGCAGTGCCTCCTCGTGGCCTCCCATGGAAACTAGGTACCTTGCGGTTCCAGGCTAAACTGAGGGGGATCTCGGAGCAGCAGGAGGCCCTAGAGGTTCAGGGTCATGGCCCACCGGCGTGTGGACACGCCCTGGCCCTGCACCAACTCCTGCCCCTAGGCCCCCTGGGGTTAACGGGAGGCTCGGGGGAGGTGGGCCTTGCCAGTCCTCCCCCCTCAGATAAAAAAATCTTCGGCAGTGTTAAATATATTTAGTAATGCTGGGAGGAGGGGAACTGCTCCTCCCACCCAGCAAGAAAGGCGGGTTATGGACCCCACTGGGAGGGCGACTTCCAGGACGCAGGTCGGGAGCAAGAACTACTCGTCCCGCCTGCGTTCTGGTAGACGGCAGCCCGGAGTGAAGCTTACGGGGGAAAGCCTTCCGGATGATGGGTTCCACAGCCTGCCGTCCCCTTATATGTGGAGCAGCGTCGGCGGGGGTGGCAGAGGTGGCGTCCATCCAGAGCGACTGCCCGAGGCTAAACCTCAGGTGGGGAGTCAGGGTGGGGCTTGGAACGTCCGTTCTTTGCGTCAGGATGATTGGTTGCCTCTGCTGTCAAGGGAACTGGGGAAGCTGAGAGTGGAGGTGGCTGCCCTCTCGGAGGTGAAGAGACCTGGCAGCGGCACGATCAGTGTAAGTGGCTACACCTACTGCTGGTCAGGCCGCAGCGACGGTCACCATCTCCAGGGAGTAGCCATGGCCAACTCCAGCAGACTCCAGCCCTCGGTAGTAGAGGTTACTCCAGTCGATGAGCGTATAATGGTAATGAGACTGAAGCTGTCTTTTGGCTTAATGTCTCTTATTGCTGTGTACGCTCCTACTGATGTTTGTAAACTTGATGTGAAAGAGATGTTCTACACCAAACTAGTGTCTGTGTCAGAGAGGTTCCCCCGGTGAGATATTCGTGTTGTCCTGGGTGACTTCAATGCGGTATCTGGCTGTGATCGATTTGGCTATGAGATGTCTGTCGGTCCCCATGGTTCGGGAGCTGATACCGGCAGCGAGAATAGCCTCCTTTTTCGGGACTTTGCTAGGTCACAGAATTTGAGAATTTCTGGCTCCTGGTACCAGTGCCCAGACCCACATCGCTGGACATGGTACAGCGATGCGGGTAATACAGCCAAGGAGATCGACCACATATTCGTTAGCACTCATTGGAGGATCCTCCAGAATTGCAGGGTGTATAGGAGTGCCGACTTCTGTGGTACTGACCATAGATTAGTTGTGCACTCTCCGAGTCCATTTCAAAACCCCCAGCGACCAATGATCACCCCAGGGTGTTTCACTTGGACAGGCTGAGGGAGGGGGAATGTGCCCGGGGGTTTGCTGAGGCAGTCTATGGTCGTTTCACAGCACTCGAAAATCTGTCGGACCCTGTACTGTGGGACACCTTCAAACGTGAAACGCTTGATGCAGCCCAAGAGACGATTGGTGAACGCCCGAGAGCAAGGCGAAATTTCATCTTGCAGGAGACATTGGATGCCACAGATGCGTGTCGTGCGGCTCGTCTGACAAGGGATCGAGATATGCACCATTCTCAGGTGCACAGAACTCGGTCTTTGTTAAGAAGGGACAAGGAACAGTTTATTAGGAATGTTGCTGAGGAGGTAGAAGGCCATTTCTTAGTAAATGGCCTTCGTCCTGCATACCAAGCCCTGAGAAAGCTGAACTCCAAGCCCTCTTCACAGGTGACAGCAGTTCGCTCAGTAAGTGGTCAGATCGTCTCAGATCCTGTTGCGGTGCGGGAACGTTGGGCTGAGTATTTCGAGCAGTTGTATCAGGTTGACCCACCAACAGTTAACTTGGATGCGGGTAGGGCCGAGATTCCGTTGCCGGGCCCACCCATCAGTGAGGATGCCCCCTCCCTAACAGAAGTTAGGGGGGTGATCTCCAAGCTGAAGAGTGGTAAAGCAGCTGGTATATGCGGCATCCCAGCTGAACTGTTAAAGGCTGGTGGTGAACCCATGGCGCGGGGGTTGCATGCCGTTCCCCTTGACCTGTTGAGGGGTGTGGTCATCCCTCTCTGGAAGGAGGAGGGGACCGATGGGACTGCAGCAACCACCGAGGCATCACACTGCTCAGTATACCAGGCAAGTTTCTCGCCCACATCCTTCTGGTAAGTCCACAATAGACCGTATCCTAGCGCTTCGAGTCATTATAGAGCGTCGTCGTGAGTTCGGGCGTGGGCTGCTTGCAGCCTACATCGACCTCAAGAAGGCATTCGATACGGTGCATCGGGAATCACTCTGGGAGTTCTTGAAACTGAGAGAAATTCCAACAAGGATTATTGGACTAATAGCAAGTCTATATACTTGTACTGAAAGTGCTGTAAAGTGTGGTGGGGATCTGTCAAGCTTCTTTCCTGTTAGTTCAGGAGTGAGACAAGATTGTGTCCTTGCACCAACATTTTTCAACACTTGCATGGACTGGATAATGGGCAGAGCTACTATTCAAAGTCATTGTGGAGCACCTCTGGGCAATATCAAAGTCACCGACCTTGACTTTGCTGATGATGTTGCTATTCTATTTGAGTCTAGAATCCTAAATGCATTTAGTAATGAAGCGAAGCCCTTGGGTCTAGAGGTCTCCTGGACCAAGACCAAGATCCAGGACTTTGGGGACTTGGTAAGAGAACCTGTTCAGTCGGTACGTGCTTGCGGCGAGGACATTGAAGTCACAGGGAGCTTTACATACCTTGGTAGTGTAGTTCATAACTCTGGGCTGTCAGACCATGAAGTCAGTAGACGGATTGGCCTGGCAGCAGGGGTCATGAACTCTCTCAACAAGAATATTTGGAGATGCCGGTACCTGTGCAGAAGGACCAAGCATCGTGTCTTCAAGGCCCTGATAGTCCCAGTTTTGCTATATGGTAGTGAAACCTGGATACTATCCTGCGTCTTGGAGTCTCGACTTGATGCCTTTTGTAATAGGTCCTTGCGCCGGATCATGGGGTACTGTTGGCGGAACCATGTGTCCAACCAACGGCTGCACCGCGAGACTGACACAGGACCGTGATCACTAACTCAGGCTTTACGGCCACCTGGCTCGCTTCCCCCAGGATGATGCCGCCCACCAGGTTGTCTCTGTCTGAGACAACCCTGGGTGGAGGAGGTCTGTAGGTCGACCTAAGAAGTCGTGGCTTGGGCTGATCGATCAAACCAGCCGTGAGGAGCTTGAGATGGGCCGAGTCCCTGCCTGGCGATTTGCCATCAGGGACCCTCGTAGGTACAAGCAAAGGGTGGATGCGGCTATGCGCCCCGTCGGAGTTAGTTTTAGCCTTTATTTATTTATAAATGGACTCTATAATTATTATTATAATCATTATCATCATTATTGTCATTGTTCTTATGATTATCATCATTATAGTCATTATCGTCATTATCGTCATGATTATCATTATTATCATTATCATTATTGCAGTTATAATAATTATTATGCTAATTATTACTGATTATCATTATTATCATTATCATTATTGCAGTTATAATGATTATTATGCTAATTATTACTGAGTTAATTATTGTTATTATTGCAGTAATTATCAAAATTGTCATTATTATTATTTTATTATTATAATTATTATTGTCATTATCATCATAATTATCATCATTATTGTTAATAATGAAGGAATGATCATGAAAATCATCGAAATTACCTGAATTAATGTTAAAATCATCATAATTATTATTTAAAAGCGAAAAGGTTTTTTTTTCGACGTTTCTCTCTCATACGCTAGATTTTCCCGTTATTTCGACTTTTCGGATTTTATTAGTTTTAACCTTTATTTCATTATAAATGGACTCTATAATTATTATCATCATTATTATTATTATTGTCATTATTCTTATGATTATCATCATTATAGTCATTATCGTCAAGATTATAATCATTATCATTATCAGTATTACAGTTATAATTATTATTATGGTAATTATTACTGTCATTTTCATTATTTTGATTATAATAAAAATAATGATATTATTATTATTTCTGTTGTCATTATTAGTCTGAAAAACATTAGAATAGACTTAATTATTGCTATCACTACTGTAATTATCAAAATTATCATTATGATTATCATTTTATTATTATTATCATTATCATAATTATCATCATTATTGTTAATAACAAAGAAATTATCATGAAAAGTATCACAATTACCAGAATTAATTATTAAAATTAAAATCATCATAATTATTATTTAAACCGAAAAAGTTTTTTTTCAACGTTTCTCTCAAAAGGCTATAATACGCTAGATTTTGCCGTTTTTCGACTTTTGGGATTTTATTAGTTTTAGCCTTTATTTAATTATAAATGGACTATAATTATCATTATCATCATTATAATCAATATTGTCATTATTCTTATGATTATCATCATTATAGTCATTATCGTCATGATTATCATTAGTATCAATATCACTATTGCAGTTATAATGATTATTATGCTAATTATTACTGTCATATTCATGATTATAACTATTTTTATAATGATAATAACAATAATGATAATTTTAGCAATTATAATGACAATACTACTCATTTTAATAACAATAATGATGATATTATTATTATTTCTATTGTCATCATTAGTATGAAATTTATTAGAATAGAGTTAATTATTGCTATTATTGACGTAATTATCAAAATTATCATTATGGTTATCATCTTATTATTATTATCATTATTATTGTCATTATTATTGTCATTATCATCACAATTATCATCATTATTGTTAATAATAAAGGAATTAACATGAAAATCCTCACAATTACCTGAATTAATGTTAAAATCATCATAGTTATCATTTAAAAGCGAAAGAGTTTTTTTTCGACGTTTCTCTCAAAAGGCTAGATTTTTTCGTTTTTCGACTTTAGGGATTTTAGTTTTAATTTTAGTTCTAGTTTTAACATTTATTTCATTATAAATGGACTCTATAATTATTATCATCATTATCATCATCATTGTCATTATTCTTATAATTATCTTCATTATAATTATTATCGTCATGATTATCATTATTGTCATAATCATTATTGAAGTTATGAATGATATTATTTCTATTTTCATTATCAGTATGAAAATTATTAGAATACAGTTACTTATTGCTATTATTGCATTAATTATCAAAATTACCATTATGATTATCATATTATTATCATTATTATTTTTCTCTGAGAAGGCTGTAATACGCTAGATTTTGCTGTTTTTTCGACTTTTGGGATTTTATTAGTTTTATTCATCATTATAACCATTTTTATAATGATAACAATAATGATAATTTAAGAAAAAATAATGACAATAATACTCATTATAATAACAATAATAATGATATTATTATTTCTATTGTCATCATTAGTATGAGAATTATTAGAATAGACTTAATCATTGCTATTATTACAGTGATTATCAAAATTATTATTCTGATTATCACATTATTATTGTAATTATCATCATAATTATCTTCATTATTGTTAATAATAAAGCAATTATCATGGAAATGTTAAAATCATCATAATTATCATTTAAAAGCGAAAAAGGTTTTTTTTTCGACGTTTCTCTCAAAAGGCTGTAATACGCTAGATTTTGCCGGTTTTTCGAGTTTTGGGATTTTCTTAGTTTTAGCCTTTATTTCATTATAAATGGGCTATGATTATCATCATTATAATCATCATTATTGTCATTATTCTTATGATTATCATCATTATAGTCATTATCGTCATGATTATCATTATTATCATTATCATTTTTGCAGTTATGATGTTTATTATGCTAATTATTACTGTCATTTTCATCATTAATAGCAATAATTAACTCCAATTCCAATAATTTTCATACTAATAATGGCAATAGAAATAAGAATAACATCATTATCATTGTCATTATAATTATTATTATAGTCATTATTATTTATAATATTATCATTATTGCTATTATCATTTTATAATAGTTATGATGATAAAAATAACAATAATAATTAGCATAATAATTATTATAACTGCAATAATGATGATAATAATTATGATAATCATGATGAAAATGACTATAATGATAATAATCATGAAAATAATGACAGTATATATAATAATGATGATAATAATCATTATTCAGTCTATCTATAATGAAATAAAGGCCAGAAGTAATCAAATCCCATAAGTCGAAAGAACGGCAAAATCTAGCGTATTAAAGCACTTTGAGAAAAACGTCGAAAACCCCCCTTTTCGCTTTTTAATTGTAAATATGAGGATTTCAACATTAATTCAGGTAATTATGATGATTTTCATGATAATTCCTTTCTTATTGCAATAATGAGGATAATTATGATCATAATGACAAGATAATGATAAAATCATAATTGTAATGATAAATTTGATAATTACAAGCATTAATAGCAATAATTACCTCTATTCCAATAGTTTTCATACTAATAATGTCAATAGAAATAAGAATAACATCATTATCATTGTCATTATAATTATTATTATTGTCATTATTATTTCCAAAATTATCATTATTCCTATTATCATTATATAAATAGTTATAATGATAAAAATAGCAATAATAATTAGCATAATAATTATCATAACTGAAATAATGATGATAGTAATAATGATAATCATGATAATAATGACTATAATGATAATAATCATGAAAATAATGACAGTAATGATAATAATGGATATAAATAATCATTATTCAGTCCATCTATAATGAAATAAAGGCCAGAAGTAACCAAATCCCAAAATTCGGAAAAACTGGAAAATCTAGCCGTCGAAAAAAAACCTTTTCGATTTTTAATGGTAATTATGAGGATTTTAACATTACTTTAGGCAAATATGATGATTTTCATGATAATTCCTTTATTATTGACAATAATGACGATACTCATGATGATAATGACAATGATAGTGACAATAATAAAGATAAAATCATAATTATAATGATAATATTGATAATTACTGCAATAATAGCAATAATTAACCCTATTCCAATAATTTTCATACTAATAATGGCAATAAATATAAGAATAACATCATCATCATTGGCATTATAATTATTATTGGTGTTATTATTAATTCTAAAATTATCATTATTGCTATTATCATTATATAAATAGTTATAATGATAAAAATAGCAATAATAATTAGCATAATAATGATTATAACTGCAGTAATGATGATAATAATGATAATCATGATGATAATGACTATAATAATAATCATGAGAGTAATGACAGTAATGATAATAAAGACGATAATAATCATTATTGAGTCCATTTATAATGAAATAAAGGCCAGAAGTAATAAAATCCCAAAAGTCGAAAAAAACGGCAAAATCTAGTTTTTTAATGGTAATTATGAGGTTTTTATTCAGGTAATTATGATGATTTCCATGATAATTCATCATTATGATCCCATAAAATCGATGTTTTTTTTCGATCATATTCTCAAAGGGTTATATATCGCTAGATAAAAAGGGCTAAAAGTATAAAAATCCCCAAAGTCGAAAAAACGGGGAAATCTAGCGATATATAACCTTTTGCGAATATGATCGAAAAAAATCGATTTTATGGGATGATTATGTAGTGAATCCAACCCTTTACTTTAATATCCACTCGAGATATCCGCCAGATAGCACTGCCACCACCTGGTTAATCCGTCCAGGAACGAGTATTGTGGATGAAACGTAGGAGACGTGTATAAGAGGGTGAGAAACAATAGTATAGAGTGTGGTGAAGAAAGATATATCTGACCAATAACTCGAGGGTTTCCCGTGTTGGTTAGCGTGGTTTATCCATGGAGAGTGCGTGTCAGGCTATGTATGATAGTCTGATAGAAGGTATTTCAGTCAGGTTATTAAATTATTTTTACTTTCTGTATTTTACTTCATTTCCTTAAATTATTCTTTACTTATTTCGTGGTGAAATCTTAGCAAGAGGAAATTTACTAGGAAGTCAAAAAATACATGTTACAATTATTTACATATTTAAAATAAAACAAAACATAAAACACGTAATTCACAAAAAGAATGCCGAACTAAAAATAGCAAAACACGATACTTACAAATTAATTTTGTGATAAAATTAATAAAAGGGAAAAACAGACGAGAGCGAAAAAGCTCAGGACTTAAAAAAGAAAAAAACACAGATCCCAAAACAAACTAGAGCACTGCGCCTTAATATGAAGAAGAAAAGCTAAAGTTTCTCATCAAAATATCCTCCATTGAATCCACGTCCTTACGACCGTGATCAAATCAAGGAAGTTCTAAAAAATAACCGAGCTAATATATATATATATATATATATATATATATATATATATATATATATATATATATATATATATATATATAAGTAGGGGTAGAGGTAGAGTAAGGTAGAAGTAGAGAGGGGTAGAGGTAGAGTAAGGTAGAAGTAGAGAGGGGTAAGAGTCAGGCGTAGAAAAGCGTAAGGGAAAAGCACAGAAAGAGAGCTCAGGAGGATCTGAGGACGAGGCCCACGATTTCCAGCCTATTTATCTGCTTTGCCCCCAATGATCATTATAGTCATTATCATGATTTTTCATTATCATGATCATCATTATTGCAGTTATAATAATTATTATGCTAATCATTATTGCTAGTTTTATCATTATAACTATTTATATAATAACATTAGCAATAATGGTAATTTTAGAAATAATACAATAATAATAATTATAATGAAATGATATTATTCTTATTTCTATTGCCATTATTAGTATGAAAATTATTGGAATAGAGTTAGTTATTGCTATTATTGCAGTAATTATCGAAAATTATCAATATAATTATGATTTTATCATTATTATTGTCATTATCATAATTATCCTCATTATTGTCAATAATAAAAGATTTATCAAGAAAATCATTATATTTACCTGAATTAATTTTAAAAATCTCATAATTACCATTAAAAAGCGAAAAGGGGGTGGTTTTCAACGGTTCTCTCAAAGGGCTGTAATACACTAGATTTTGCCGTTTTTTTCGAATTTTGGGATTTTATTACTTCTGGCCTTTATTTCATTATAAATGGACTGAATAATGATTATCATCATTATTATCATTACTGTCATTATTTTCATGATTATTATCATTATAGTCATTATCATCATGATTATCATTATTATTTTCATCATTACTGCAGTTATAATAATTATTATGCTAATTATCACTGATATTTTTTATCCTTATAACTATTCATATAGTGATAATAGCAATAATGATAATTTTAGAAATAGAAATAAAATAATAATAATTATAATGACAATGATAATGATGTGATTCTTATTTCTATTGCCATTATTAGTATGAAAATTATTGGAATAGAGTTAATTATTGCTATTATTGCAGTAATTATAAAAATTATCATTATGATTAGGATTTTACCATTATTATTGTCATTATCATTGTCATTACCATGAAAATTATCCTCATTATTGTCAATAATAAAGGAATTATCATGAAAATCCTCATAATTACCTGAATCAATGTTAAAATCCTCATAATTACCATTAAAAAGCAAAAAGGATTTTTTGACGTTTCTCTCAAAAGGTTGTTGTAATACATTAGATTTTGCCGTTTTTTTTCGACTCTTGGGATTTGATTATTGCTGGCCCTTAAATTATCATTATTGCTATTATCATAATAGCAATAATGATAATTTTAGAAATAATAATGACAATAATAATAATTATAATGACTATGATAATGATGTTATTCTCATTTCTCTTGCCATTATTAGTATGAAAATTATTGGAATGGAGTTAATTATTGCTATTATTGCAGTAATTATCAAAATTATCATTATGATTATGATTTTATCATTATTATTGTCATTACCATTATCATTATCATCATAATTATCCTCATTATTGTCAATAATAAAGGAATTATCATGAAAATCATCATAATTACCTGAATTAATGTAAAAATCCTCATAATTATCATAAAAAAGCGAAAAGGATTTTTTTTCGAAGTTTCTCTCAAAAGTCTGTTGTAATACGGTCATTATCTTCATGATTATTATCATTATAGTCATTATCATCATGATTGTCATTATTACTATCATCATTATTGCAGTTATAATAATTATTATGCTAATTATTATTGCTATTTTTATCATTATAACTATTTATATAATGATAATAGAAATAATGATAATTTTAGAAATAATGATGACAATATAATAATATATAATGACAATGATAATGATGTTATTCTTATTTCTATTGCCATTATTAGTATGAAAATTATTGGAATAGAGTTAATTATTGTTATTATTGCAGTAATTATAAAAATTATCATTATAATTATGATTTTACCATTATTATTGTCATTATCATTGTCATTATCCTCATAATTATCCTCATTATTGTCAATAATATAGGAATTATCATGAAAATCATCATAATTACCTGAATTAATGTTAAAATCCCCACAATTACCATTAAAAGCGAAAAGGGTCTTTCTTTCGACGTTTCTCTCAAAATGACGCTAGATTTTGCCGTTTTTCGACTTGTGGGATTTGATTACTTCTGGCCTTTGTTTCATTATAAATGGGCTGAATAATGATAATTATCATCATTATTATCATTACTGTCATTTTTTTCATGATTATTATCATTATAGTCATTATCATCATGATTATCATTATTATTATAATCATTACTGCAATTATAATAATTATTATGCTAATTATTATGCTATTTTTAATCATTAAAACTGATCATATAATGATAATAGCAATAATTATAATTTTAGAAATAATAATGACAATAATAATAATTATAATGACAATGATAACGATGTTATTCTTATTTCTATTGCCATTATTAGTATGAAAATATTGGAATAGAGTTAATTATTGCTATTATAGCAATAATTATCAAAAATTATCATTATAATTATGATTTTATCATTATTATTGACATTATCAATGTCATTATGAAAACATATATCCTCATTATTGTCAATAATAAAGGAATTATCATGAAAATAATCATAATTACCATTAAAAAGCGAAAACGGGGGTTTTTCGACGTTTCTCTGAAAAGGATGTAATAAGCTAGATTTTGCCGTTTTTTCGACTTGAGGGATTTTATTACTTCGGGCCTTTATTTCATTATGAATGGGCTGAATAATGATTATCATTATTGTTATTACTGTCATTTTCATGATTATTATCATTATACTCATTATCATCATGATTATCATTATTATTATCATCATTATTGCAGTTATGATAATTATTATGCTAATTATTATTGCTCTTTATATCATCATATCTATTTATATAATGATAATAGCAATAATGATAATTTTAGAAATAGTAATGACAATAATAATAATGATAATGACAATGATAATTATGTTATTCTTATTTATATTGCCATTATTAGCATGAAAATTAATAAAATAGATTCAATTATTGCTATTATTGCAGTAATTATCAAAAGTATCATTATATTTATGATTTATCATTATTAGTGTCATTATTGTCATTATCATCATAATTATTCTCATTATTGTCAATAATAAAGGAATTATCATGGAAATCATCATAATTACCTGAATTGATATGAAAATTCTCATAATTAAAAAGCGAAAAGTGGGGTTTTACGACGTTTCTCTCAATAGGATGCAATACACTAGATTTTGCCGTTTTTTTCGACTTGTGAGATTTTATTACTTCTGGCCTATATCATTATAAATTGACTGAATAATGATTATTACCATCACTATTATCATTACTGTCATTATTTTCATGATTATTATCTTTACTGTCATTATTTTCATGATTATTATCATTATAATCATTATCATCATGATTATCATTATCATTATCATCATTATTGCAGTTATAATATAATTATTATGCTAATTATTATTGCTATTTTTATCATTATAACTATTTATATAACGATAATAGCAATAATGAAAATTTTAGAAATAATAATGACAATAATGATAATGATAATGACAATGATAATGATGTTATTCTGTTTTCTATTGCCATTATTAGTATGAAAATTATTGGAACAGAGTTCTTGCTATTATTGCAGTAATTATCGGAATTATCAATATAATTATGATTTCATCATTAATATTATGATTTTATCATTATTATTGTCATTATCATCATGATTATCCTCATTATTGTCAATGATAAAGGAATTGTCATGAAAATCATCATAATTACCTGAATGAATATTAAAATCCTCATATTTACCATTAAAAAGCGAAAAGGGGGTGGTTTTCAACGTTTCTGCCAAAAGGCTGTAATACGCTAGATTTTGACGTTTTTTGGTGGGATTTTATGACTTCTAGCCTTTATTTCATTATAAATGGACTGAATAATGAATATTATCATTATTATCATTACTGTCATTATTTTCATAATTATTATCATTACAGTCATTATCATCATGATTATCATTATTAATATCATCATTATTGCAGTTATAATAATTACTATGCTAATTATTATTGCTATTTTATCAATATAACTATTTATATAATGATAATGGCAATAATAATAATTTTTAGAAATAATAATGACAATGATAATAATTATAATGACAAATGATAATGATGTTATTCTTATTTCTATTGCCATTATTAGTATGGAAATTCTTGGAATAGAGTTAATCATTGCTATTATTGCAGTAATTATCAAATTATCATTATAATTATGATTTATCATTATTATTGTCATTATCATTGCCATTATCATCATAATTATCCTCATAATTGTCAATAATAAAGGAATTATCATGGAAATCATCATAATTACCTGAATAAATGTTAAAAACCTCATAATTACCATTAAAAAACTAGATTTTGCCGTTTTTTCGACTTTTGGGATTTTATTACTTCTGGCCTTTATTTCATTATAAATGGACTCAATAATGATTATTATCGTCTTTATTATCATTACTGTCATTACTCTCATTTATCATTATAGTCATTATCATCATGATTATCATTATTATCATCATTACTGCAGTTATGATAATTATTATGCTAATTATTATTGCTATTTTTATCATTATAACTATTTATATAAATGATAATAGCAATAATGATAATTTTAGAATTAATAATGACACCAATAATAATTATAATGCCAATGATGATGATGTTATTCTTATATTTATTGCCATTATTAGTATGAAAATTATTGAATAGAGTTAATTATTGCTATTACTGCAGTAATTATCAATATTATCATTATAATTATGATTTTATCTTTATTATTGTCACTATCATTGTCATTATCATCATGAGTATCGTCATTATTGTCAATAATAAAGGAATTATCATGAAAATCATCATATTTGCCTAAAGTAATGTTAAATCCTCATAATTACCATTAAAAATCGAAAAGGTTTTTTTTCGACGGCTAGATTTTCCAGTTTTTTCCGGATTTTGGGATTTGGTTACTTCTGGCCTTTATTTCATTATAGATGGACTGAATAATGATTATTATATCCATTATTATCATTACTGTCATTATTTTCATGATTATTATCATTATAGTCATTATCATGATTATCATTATTACTATCATCATTATTTCAGTTATGATAATTATTATGCTAATTATTATTGCTATTTTTATCATTATAACTATTTATATAATGATAATTGGAATAATGATAATTTTGGAAATAATAATGACAATAATAATAATTATAATGACAAGGATAATGATGTTATTCTTATTTCTATTGACATTATTAGTATGAAAATTATTGGAATAGAGTTAATCATTACTATTAATGCTTGTAATTATCAAATTTATCATTATAATTATGATTTTATCATTATCTTGTCATTATGATCATAATTATCCTCATTATTGCAATAAATAAGGAATTATCATGAAAATCATCATAATTACCTGAATTAATGTTGAAATCCTCATATTAACAATTAAAAAGCGAAAACGGGGGTTTTCGACGTTTTTCTCAAAGTGCTTTAATACGCTAGATTTTGCCGTTCTTTCGACTTATGGGATTTGATTAATTCTGGTCTTTATTTCATTATAAATAGACTGAATAATGATTATTATCATCATTACTATTATACTGTCATTATTTTCATGATTATTATTATTATAGTCATTTTCATCATGATTATCATAATTATTATCATCATTATTGCAGTTATAATAATTATTATGCTAATTATTATTGTTATTTTTATCATCATAACTATTTATAAAATGATAATAGCAATAATGATAATATTATAAATAATAATGACTATAATAATAATTATAATGACAATGATAATGATGTTATTCTTATTTCTATTGCCATTATTAGTATGAAAAATTATTGGAATAGAGTTAATTATTGCTATTAATGATGAAAATGACAGTAATAATTAGCATAATAAACATTATAACTGCAAAAATGATAATGATAATATAATATAATGTTGATAATCATAAGAATAATGACAATAATGATGATGATAATGATGATGATAATAATTATAGTTCATTTATAATGAAATAAAGGCTAAAACTAAGAAAATCCCAAAACTCGAAAAACCGGCAAAATCTAGCGTATTACAGCCTTTTGAGAGAAACGTCGAAACCCTTTTTCGCTTTTAAATGATAATTATGATGATTTTAACATTATTCAGGTAATTGCAATGATTTCCATGATAATTGCTTTATTATTAACAATAATGAAGATAATTATGATGATACTTACAATAATAATGTGATAATCAGAATAATAATTTTGATAATCACTGTAATAATAGCAATGATTAAGTCTATTCTAATAATTCTCATACTAATGATGACAATAGAAATAATAATAATATCATTATTATTGTTATTATAATGAGTATTATTGTCATTATTTTTTTCTTAAATTATCATTATTGTTATCATTATAAAAATGGTTATAATGATGAATAAAACTAATAAAATCCCAAAAGTCGAAAAAAACAGCAAAATCTAGCGTATTACAGCCTTCTCAGAGAAAAATAATAATGATAATAATATGATAATCATAATGGTAATTTTGATAATTAATGCAATAATAGCAATAAGTAACTGTATTCTAATAATTTTCATACTGATAATGAAAATAGAAATAATATAATTATTACTGTTATTATAATGATATTATTATCATTATTATTTCTGAAATTATCATTATTGTTATTATCATTATAAAATAGTTATAATGATGAAAATTACAGTAATAATTAGCATAATAATCATTATAACTTCAATAATGATTATGACAATAATGATAATCATGACGATAATAATTATAATGAAGATAATCATAAGAATAATGACAATGATGATGATAATGATGATAATAATTATAGAGTCCATTTATAATGAAATAAATGTTAAAACTAGAACTAAAATTAAAACTAAAATCCCTAAAGTCGAAAAACGAAAAAAATCTAGCCTTTTGGTAGAAACGTCGAAAAAAAACTCTTTCGCTTTTAAATGATAACTATGATGATTTTAACATTAATTCAGGTAATTGTGAGGATTTTCATGTTAATTCCTTTATTATTAACAATAATGATGATAATTGTGATGATAATGACAATAATAATGATAATAATAATAAAATGATAACCATAATGATAATTTTGATAATTACGTCAATAATAGCAATAATTAACTCTATTCTAATAAATTTCATACTAATGATGACAATAGAAATAATAATAATATCATCATTATTGTTATTAAAATGAGTAGTATTGTCATTATTATTGCTAAAATTATCATTATTGTTATTATCATTATAAGAATAGTTATAATCATGAATATGACAGTAATAATTAGCATAATAATCATTATAACTGCAATAGTGATATTGATACTAATGATAATCATGACGATAATGACTATAATGATGATAATCATAAGAATAATGACAATATTGATTATAATGATGATAATGATAATTATAGAGTCCATTTATAATTAAATAAAGGCTAAAACTAATAAAATCCCAAAAGTCGAAAAATGGCAAAATTTAGCGTATTATAGCCTTTTGAGAGAAACGTTAAAAAAAAACTTTTTCGGTTTTAAATAATAATTATGATGATTTTAATTTTAATAATTAATTCTGGTAATTGTGATACTTTTCATGATAATTTCTTTGTTATTAACAATAATGATGATAATTATGATAATGATAATAATAATAAAATGATAATCATAATGATAATTTTGATAATTACAGTAATGATAGCAATAATTAAGTCTATTCTAATGTTTTTCAGAGTAATAATGACAACAGAAATAATAATAATATCATTATTTTTATTATAATCAAAATAATGAAAATGACAGTAATAATTACCATAATAATAATTATAACTGTAATACTGATAATGATAATGATTATAATCTTGACGATAATGACTATAATGATGATAATCATAAGAATAATGACAATAATAATGATAATGATGATAATAATTATAGAGCCCATTTATAATGAAATAAAGTTTAAAACTAATAAAATCCGAAAAGTCGAAATAACGGGAAAATCTAGCGTATGAGAGAGAAACGTCGAAAAAAAACTTTTTCGCTTTTAAATAATAATTATGATGATTTTAACATTAATTCAGGTAATTTGGATGATTTTCATGATCATTCCTTCATTATTAACAATAATGATGATAATTATGATGATAATGACAATAATAATTATAATAATAAAATGATAATAATAATGACAATTTTGATAATTACTGCAATAATAACAATAATTAACTCAGTAATAATTAGCATAATAATCATTATAACTGCAATAATGATAATGATAATAATGATAATCAGTAATAATTAGCATAATAATCATTATAACTGCAATTATGATAATGATAATAATGATAATCATGACGATAATGACTATAATGATGATAATCATAAGAATAATGACAATAATGATGATAATGATTATAATAATAATTATAGAGTCCATTTATAAATAAATAAAGGCTAAAACTAACTCCGACGGGGGCGCATAGCCGCACCCACCCTTTGCTTGTACCTACGAGGGTCCCTGATGGCAAATCGCCAGGCAGGGACTCGGCCCATCTCAAGCTCCTCACGACTGGTTTGATCGATCAGCTCAAGCCACGACTTCTTAGGTCGACCTACAGACCTCCTCCACCCAGGGTTGTCTCAGACAGAGACAACCTGGTGGGCGGCATCATCCTGGGGGAAGCGAGCCAGGTGGCCGTAAAGCCTGAGTTAGTGATCACGGTCCTGTGACTTCAATGTCCTCGCCGCAAGCACGTACCGACTGAACAGGTTCTCCTACCAAGTCCCCAAAGTCCTGGATCTTGGTCTTGGTCCAGGAGACCTCTAGACCCAAGGGCTTCGCTTCATTACTAAATGCACTTAGGATTCTAAAGACTCAAATAGAATGGCAACATCATCAGCAAAGTCAAGTTCGGTGACTTTGATATTGCCCAGAGGTGCTCCATAATGACTTTGAATAGTAGCTCTGCCCATTATCCAGTCCATGCAAGTGTTGAAAAATGTTGGTGCAAGGACACAACCTTGTCTCACTCCTGAACTAACAGGAAAGAAGCTTGACAGACCCAGACCACACTTTACAGCACTTTCAGTACAAGTATATAGACTTGCTATTAGTCTAATAATCCTTGTTGGAATTTCTCAGTTTCAAGATCTCCCAGAGTGATTCCCGATGCACCGTATCGAATACCTTCTTGAGGTCGATGTAGGCTGCAAGCAGCCCACGCCTGAACTCACGACGACGCTCTATAATGACTCGAAGCGCTAGGATACGGTCTATTGAGGACTTACCAGAAGGATGTGGGCGAGAAACTTGCCTGGTATACTGAGCAGTGTGATGCCTCGGTGGTTGCTGCAGTCCCATCGGTCCCCCTCCCCTTCCAGAGAGGGATGACCACAACAGGTCAAGGGGAACGGCATGCAACCCCCGCGCCATGGATTCACCACCAGCCTTTAACAGTTCAGTTGGGATGCCGCATATACCAGCTGCTTTACCACTCTTCAGCTTGGAGATCACCCCCCGAACTTCTGTTAGGGAGGGGGCATCCTCACTGATGGGTGGGCCCGGCAACGGAATCTCGGCCCTACCCGCATCCAAGTTAACTGTTGGTGGGTCAACCTGATACAACTGCTCGAAATACTCAGCCCAACGTTCCCGCACCGCAACAGGATCTGAGACGATCTGACCACTTACTGAGCGAACTGCTGTCACCTGTGAAGAGGGCTTGGAGTTCAGCTTTCTCAGGGCTTGGTATGCAGGACGAAGGCCATTTATTAAGAAATGGCCTTCTACCTCCTCAGCAACATTCCTAATAAATTGTTCCTTGTCCCTTCTTAACAAAGACCGAGTTCTGTGCACCTGAGAATGGTGCAAATCTCGATCCCTTGTCAGACGAGCCGCACGACACGCATCTGTGGCATCCAATGTCTCCTGCGAGATGAAATTTCACCTTGTTCTCGGGCGTTCACCAATCGTCTCTTGGGCTGCATCAAGCGTTTCACGTTTGAAGGTGTCCCACAGTACAGGGTCCGACAGATTTTCGAGTGCTGTGAAACGACCATAGACTGCCTCAGCAAACCCCGGGCACATTCCCCCTCCCTCAGCCTGTCCAAGTGAAACACCCTGGGGTGATCATTGGTCCGCTGGGGGGTTTTGAAATGGACTCGGAGGGTAGGCACAACTAATCTATGGTCAGTACCACAGAAGTCGGCACTCCTATACACCCTGCAATTCTGGAGGATCCTCCAATGAGTGCTAACGAATATGTGGTCGATCTCCTTGGCTGTATTACCCGCATCGCTGTACCATGTCCAGCGATGTGGGTCTGGGCACTGGTACCAGGAGCCAGAAATCCTCAAATTCTGTGACCTAGCAAAGTCCCGAAAAAGGAGGCTATTCTCGCTGCCGGTATCAGCTCCCGAACCATGGGGACCGACAGACATCTCATAGCCAAATCGATCACAGCCAGATACCGCATTGAAGTCACCCAGGACAACACGAATATCTCACGGGGGAACCTCTCTGACACAGACACTAGTTTGGTGTAGAACATCTCTTTCACATCAAGTTTACAAACATCAGTAGGAGCGTACACAGCAATAAGAGACATGAAGCCAAAAGACAGCTTCAGTCTCATTACCATTATACGCTCATCGACTGGAGTAACCTCTACTACCGAGGGCTGGAGTCTGCTGGAGTTGGCCATGGCTACTCCCTGGAGATGATGACCGTCCCTGCGGCCTGACCAGCAGTAGGTGTAGCCACTTACACTGATCGTGCCGCTGCCAGGTCTCTTCACCTCCGAGAGGGCAGCCACCTCCACCCTCAGCTTCCCCATCCTGACGCAAAGAACGGACGTTCCAAGCCCCACCCTGACTCCCTACCTGAGGTTTAGCCTTGGGCAGTCGCTCTGGGTGGACGCCACCTCTGCCACCCCGCCGACGCTGCTCCACATATAAGGGGACGGCAGGCTGTGGAACCCATCATCCGCCTACGGGGCTCCCGAAGGCTTTCCCCCGTAAGCTTCACTCCGGGCTGCCGTCTACCAGAACGCAGGCGGGACGAGTAGTTCTCGCTCCCGACCTGCGTCCTGGAAGTCACCCTCCCAGTGGGGTCCATAACCCGCTTCTCTTGCTGGGTGGGAGGAGCAGTTCCCCTCCTCCCAGCATTACTAAATATATTTAACACTGCCGAAGATTTTTTATCTGGGGGAGGAGGACTGGCAAGGCCCACCTCCCCCGAGCCTCCCGTTAACCCCAGGGGGCCTAGGGGCAGGAGTTGGTGCAGGGCCAGGGCGTGTCCACACGCCGGTGGGCCATGACCCTGAACCTCTAGGGCCTCCTGCTGCTCTGAGATCCCCCTCAGTTTAGCCTGGAACCGCAAGGTACCTAGTTTCCATGGGAGGCCACGAGGAGGCACTGCGGGGAGACTCGATGATGGAGAAGATATGCACTGGAAGGGGGAGGTTTATGCAGTGCTGCTCCCTTTTTCGCACTAGGCTTGCCATCGGTGGCAGCTGTAAGCGAGAAGGCACGCAAGCTCTTAACACTAACTAGACTACCACACCATCGCTTCACACCACCCTGCGCATCTGTGGCATCCAATGTCTCCTGCAAGATGAAATTTCGCCTTGCTCTCGGGCGTTCACCAATCGTCTCTTGGGCTGCATCAAGCGTTTCACGTTTGAAGGTGTCCCACAGTACAGGGTCCGACAGATTTTCGAGTGCTGTGAAACGACCATAGACTGCCTCAGCAAACCCCCGGGCACATTCCCCCTCCCTCAGCCTGTCCAAGTGAAACACCCTGGGGTGATCATTGGTCCGCTAGGGGGTTTTGAAATGGACTCGGAGGGTAGGCACAACTAATCTATGGTCAGTACCACAGAAGTCGGCACTCCTATACACCCTGCAATTCTGGAGGATCCTCCAATGAGTGCTAACGAATATGTGGTCGATCTCCTTGGCTGTATTACCCGCATCGCTGTACCATGTCCAGCGATGTGGGTCTGGGCACTGGTACCAGGAGCCAGAAATTCTCAAATTCTGTGACCTAGCAAAGTCCCGAAAAAGGAGGCTATTCTCGCTGCCGGTATCAGCTCCCGAACCATGGGGACCGACAGACATCTCATAGCCAAATCGATCACAGCCAGATACCGCATTGAAGTCACCCAGGACAACACGAATATCTCACCGGGGGAACCTCTCTGACACAGACACTAGTTTGGTGTAGAACATCTCTTTCACATCAAGTTTACAAACATCAGTAGGAGCGTACACAGCAATAAGAGACATGAAGCCAAAAGACAGCTTCAGTCTCATTACCATTATACGCTCATCGACTGGAGTAACCTCTACTACCGAGGGCTGGAGTCTGCTGGAGTTGGCCATGGCTACTCCCTGGAGATGATGACCGTCCCTGCGGCCTGACCAGCAGTAGGTGTAGCCACTTACACTGATCGTGCCGCTGCCAGGTCTCTTCACCTCCGAGAGGGGCAGCCACCTCCACCCTCAGCTTCCCCATCCTGACGCAAAGAACGGACGTTCCAAGCCCCACCCTGACTCCCTACCTGAGGTTTAGCCTTGGGCAGTCGCTCTGGGTGGACGCCACCTCTGCCACCCCCGCCGACGCTGCTCCACATATAAGGGGACGGCAGGCTGTGGAACCCATCATCCGCCTACGGGGCTCCCGAAGGCTTTCCCCCGTAAGCTTCACTCCGGGCTGCCGTCTACCAGAACGCAGGCGGGACGAGTAGTTCTCGCTCCCGACCTGCGTCCTGGAAGTCACCCTCCCAGTGGGGTCCATAACCCGCTTCTCTTGCTGGGTGGGAGGAGCAGTTCCCCTCCTCCCAGCATTACTAAATATATTTAACACTGCCGAAGATTTTTTATCTGGGGGAGGAGGACTGGCAAGGCCCACCTCCCCAAGCCTCCCGTTAACCCCAGGGGGCCTAGGGGCAGGAGTTGGTGCAGGGCCAGGGCGTGTCCACACGCCGGTGGGCCATGACCCTGAACCTCTAGGGCCTCCTGCTGCTCTGAGATCCCCCTCAGTTTAGCCTGGAACCGCAAGGTACCTAGTTTCCATGGGAGGCCACGAGGAGGCACTGCGGGGAGACTCGATGATGGAGAAGATATGCACTGGAAGGGGGAGGTTTATGCAGTGCTGCTCCCTTTTTCGCACTAGGCTTGCCATCGGTGGCAGCTGTAAGCGAGAAGGCACGCAAGCTCTTAACACTAACTAGACTACCACACCATCGCTTCACACCACCCTGCGCGTGAAGCACCAACCCAAAGATAATTATAATAATTTTAACATTAATTCAGGTGATTGTGATGAGTTTCATAATAATTCCTATATTATTAACAATAATGATGATGATTATGATGATAATGACAATAATAATGATAATAAAATGATAATCATAATGATAATTTTGATAAATACTGCAATAATAGCAATGACTAACTCTAATCTAATAGTGATACTAATCATGACAATAGAAATAATAAAAACATCATTATTATGTTAATTGAGTATTATTGTCATTATTATTTCTAAAATTTTCTTTATTGTATTATCATTATAAGAATAGTCATAATGAGGAAAATAACAGTAATAATTAGCATAATAATCATTATAACTGCAATAATGATAATGAAAATAATGATAATCATGACGATAATGACTATAATGATGATAATCATAAGAAAAATGACAATAATGATGATAATGATAATTATAGACTCCATTTTAATTAAATAAAGGCTAAAACTAATATAATCCCATAAGTAAAAAAAACGGTAAAATCTAGCGTATTACAGCCTTTTGAGAGAAACATTGAAACGAAAAAAAAAAACCTTTTTCGCTTTTAAATGATAATAATGATGATTTTAACATTAATTCAGGTATTGTGATGATTTTCATGATAAATATTATTATTAACAATAATGATGAATTATGATGATAATGACAATAATAATGATAATAATAATAAATGGTAATCATGATTATAATTTTGATAATTAGTGCAATAATAGCAATAATTAACTCTATTCTAATAATTTTCATACTAATAATGACAATAGAAATAATAATAATATTATTATTATTGTTATTATAATGAGCATTACTGTCATTATTATTCTAATTATCATTATTGTTATTATCATTATAAAAATAGTTATAATGATGAAAATGACATCAATAATTACCATAATAATCATTATAACTGCAATAATGATAAGGATAATAATGATGATCATGCCGATAATGACTATAATGATGATAATCATAAGAATAATGAGAATAATGATGATAATGATGATAATAATAATTATAGAGTCCTTTTATAATTACAGCCTTTTGAGAGAAACGTTAAAAAAAACCTTTTTCGCTTTTAAATGATAATTATAATGATTTCAATATTAAGTCAGGTAATTATGATGATTTTCATGATAATTATTTTATTATTAACAATAATGATTATTATGATGATAATGACAATAATAATGATAATGATAAAATGATAATCATAATGATAATTTGATAATTACTGCAATGATAGCAATAATTAACTCTCTTCAAATAATATTCATACAAATAATGACAATAGAAATAATATCATTATTCTTGTTAGAAAAAATAGTTATAATGATGAAAATGACAGTAATAATTAGCATTATACCTACATTAATGATAGTGATACAAATGATAATCATGACGATAATGACTATAATGATGATAATCATAAGAATAGTGACAATAATGATGATGATAATAATAATTATAGACTCCATTTATAATGAAATAACGGCTAAAACTAATAAAACCCCAAAAGTCAAAAAAACGGCAAAATCTTCCGTATTACAGCCTTTTGAGAGAAATGTCGAAAAAAAAAACTTTGTCTCTTTTAAATGATAATTATAATTATTTTAACATTAATTCAGGTAATTGTGATGATTTCCATGATAATTTCTTCATCATTAACAAAAAATTATGATAATTATGATGATAATGACAATAATAATGATAATATAATAAAATGATAATCATAATGATAATTTTGATAATTACTGCAATGATAGCAATAATTATTCTCTATTCTAATAATTTTCAACTAATAATGACATTAGAAATAATAATAAAATCATCAGTATTGTTATTATAATCAGTATTATTGTCATTATTATTTCCAAGATTATCATTATTGTTATTATCATTATAGAAATAGTTATAATGATGAAAATGACTAATAATTAGCATAATAATCATTATAAGTGCAATAATGATAATAATAATGATAATCATGACGATGATGACTATATTGATGATAATCATATGAATAATGGCAATAATGATGAAGATGGTGATTATTATAATTATAGAGTCTATTTATAATGAAATAAAGGCTAAAACTAATAAAATCCCAAAAGTCAAAACACGGCAAAATCTTGCGTATTACAGCCTTCTGCGAGAAACGTCGAAAAAAAAATCTTTTTCACTTTTAAATGATAATAATGATGATCTTATCATTAATTCAGGTAATTGTGATGATTTTCATGATAATTCCTTTATTATTAACAATAATGATGATAATTATGATGATAATGATAATAATAATAATTATTATTATAGAATGGTAATCATAATGATAACTTTGATAATTACTGCAATAATAACAATAATTAACTCTATTCTGATAATTTTCATACTAATAATGACAATAGAAATAATAATAATATCATTATTATTGTTATATAATTATTATTATTGTCATTATTATTTCTAAAATTATCATTACTGTTATTATCATTATAGAAATAGTTATAATGATTTGAAAATGACAGTAATAATTAGCATAATAATCATTATAACTGCAATTATGATAAGGATAATATCAATAATGATGAAAATGATGATTATAATAATTATAGAGTCCATTTATAATGAAATAAAGGCTAAAACTAATAAAATCCCAAAAGTAAAAAAAAAAAAAAACGGCAAAATCTAACGTATTTGAGAGAAACATCGAAAATAAACGTTTTCGCTTTTAAATGATAATTATGATGATTTTAACGTTAATTCAGGTAATTGGGATGATTTTCATGATACTTCCTTTATTATTAACAATGATGATGATAATTATGTAGATAATGACAATAATAATGATAATGATAAGAAAATGATAATCATAATGATCATTTTGATAATTACTGCAATGATAGCACTAATAATTTCATACTAATAATGACAGTAGAAGCAATAATAATATAATTATTATTGTTATTATAATGAGTATTATTGTCATTATTATTTCTAATATTACCATTATTGTCATTATCATTATGAAAATAGTTATAATGATGAAAATGACAGTAATAATTAGCATAATAATCATTATAACTGCAATAATGATAATGATAATAATGATAATCATGACGATAATGACTATAATGATGATAATCATAAGAATAATGACAATATTGATGATGATAATAATAATTATGGAGTCCATTTATAATGACAATAATAATTATAATGATAATAAGATAATAATCATTATAATAATTTTGATAATTACTGCAATAATAGCAATAATTAACTATTCTAATAATTTTCATACTAATAATGGCAATAGAAATAATAATATTATCATTATTATTGTTATAATGAGTATTATTGTCATTATATTTTTAAAAATTACCATTATTGTTATTATCGTTTAAAAATAGTTATAATGATAATAACATTATAACTGCAATAATGATAATGATAAACAGCAAAATCTAGCGTATTACAGCCTTTTGAGAGAAACGTCGAAAACACCTTTTTCGGCAATATGATAATTTTAACTTTATTCAGGTAATTGTGATGTTTTTCAGCCCAACATTCATCCTTTCAAAGTTGGGCCGATGCCCATACACGATTGACCCATAATCTAATTTAGATTTAATCAGGGCTTTATATATCATTAGCAAGACTTACTATCAGCTCCCCATTCATTTCCAGAAATGCACTTTAATAAATTTAGTGTTTTTTGACATTTATTCTTTAATTGTCCAATGTGGTCTTTCCAATTAAGTCTACGATCAAAAAGTAGACCGAGAAATCTAGCAGAATATTGAATAAGTATTGGGTGGTGGTCTAGAGTTAGCCTGATGTTCGGCATTCTCCTGCGTGAAAAAATTACCCCAGTACTCTTTATTGTCAAAAACTTAAAACCCCACTGGAGGCCCCAGTTATGTATCATATCCAGTGCCAATTGGATGCGATTTGCAGAGAATTCTGCATTACTGCTGGAATGCCATAATGCACAATCATCAGCGTACAGTGAGTATTTAAGATTCCGAAGGGGGAGCTGGTAAGATGTCATTGATCATATACAAAAATAAAGTAGGTGACAAGACACTTCCTTGTGGGACCCCGTTTGCCTGGACAAAAATGTCCAAGAAACATTGTCAGAAAACAATTTGACAGCAAAAGTTCTGTCAGAAATGAAATTTCGAATGAAATAAAGCAAGTTTCCACGTAATCTAAAAGCATAAACTTTTCTAAGTAGGCCATATCGCCATGTCATGTCGTAGGCTTTTTCAATGTCTAAAAATACTAAAATCAGAAAATGCATTTTGGCAATTGCCTCTTGAATATGACTGGTCAATTTTACTAGCTGATCGAGAGTTTGGCGTCCTTTTCGGAAACCGCACTGCTCATCAACTAGTAAATTCCTGGAATTTAAAAAATGCAATAGTCTACTGTTAACAATTCGTTCCATGACCTTGCATAAGTCAACGCAATTGGGCGGTAGGAGATGGCATGTTTGGGATTACCCCCTCCTTTCAATATGGGAATGATATGGGCCTGGGGACGTTCCTCTACAGGCTTCTAGGGCTCGGAAAATAGGAAAGTGGTTGCTTCCCAACGAGTCGTCAATGGTGTGCCACAGGCACTTGGCTGCTACTGTTGAAGAGACCAGAGATAGGTCAATAAAGCTCAAATTACCGGTATTATCGTCCACTCGCGTTGGACTACCGTTCAGAAGGATTAAATCGGAATCGTTAAAGCTTAACTACTTGCTCACCTCTACCATCCATCCGAAGGGAACCCCATAATGTATGATGAGCATTAAAATCACCTAAAATTACTTTATTCTGTGGCAGACTATCCTGAAGAGCAAAGAGCTCATCATTACCACATTGTCAGGTGGACAATAAACTGAACATATAGCCAGATACGTGCTATTGTTTTACTTTGCATGCGACTATCTCCAAAGTAGAATCTATAGTCACTTCTGTAAAAGGGAGGTTTTGGTGGATGTACATGGCGACTCCGCCTCCACCCCTACCCTCTCGATCCTTCCGACATAGATGGTAGTAACTCAACGAAACTAAATCATCGGAAATAAGGTTGTTTAAATGGGTTTCTTGTAGGACGATAATATCGGGAGCATAAGACGAGGCTAATAATCTGAGGTCATTTACTCTAGTTCTAAGACTTCGACAGTTCCATTGTATAATGGTCAACGCGAAGATTACGTTTTATGGGGTTTAGAAGTGCCTTCCGCCTTTTTTCACCTTTTTCTGGGAGGGAGGCGCCTCTCTCCCGAGCTTCCCGGGGACCTCTCGCGGAAGATTTGGAGACAATAGCCTCCATGTCCTGCGCCTCTCTGAGGGAGACGCCCGGTTGAAGATGATCTGCTCCGAGGAGCAGACCAAAAACCAGACGAAGTCCTGGACGGGAAGGTGTGATCCAGATTGTGATTTGGTATCATCCTCCTTACGTTGCTGCTTTTGCTGGGTTGATTCAGCAATTTGTTTAATAGTTTTGTTCAATTCAACAATCTGACTCATTAATTCTTTAACCGTTTCCTTTAGTTCTGCAATTTCTTTATCTTAGCCGCAAGATCCTGACTGACACTGCTTGCACTGGGAGTGTTGTTAGTTGCTACTGAAGCGTAGGAAGTATTGGGCTTGTTGGTCAAGCCTTCAACTTTCCTCTTGGCTTCACGGTAACTAACATCATGGCCTCTCATGTATGCTAATATCTCAGTCTCCTTCTTCAGGCTGCTGCACTCGGCAGAACCTGACTGATGGGGACCTCCACAGTTAGCACACTTGGAAGGGTTTCCAGTACAGGTAGTGGTGTCATGAGCTCCAGCACATTTACCGCAAGTAAATTTATCAGTATCTTTATCAATGCAGCGTAATGAGGTGTGTCCAAATTTTTGGCATCTATTACAGCGCATAGGTTTTTGAATATAAGGTCTTACTTGGACACGTTCGTATCCAACATAGACATACTCAGGAATTTTACTCGAAGCAAAGGTCAAAAAACACAATCCGGTTTTCGTTCGCACATTCTCGTCTTTCTTGGTCATGCAATTCACGTCCATTACGCCTTGGTCCTTCATGTTTTCAAGAATTTCGCTCTCATCCATCGTCTCAAATCCCTGTGAAAGATTACTCCCTTACAGGTATTTGGGCCAACAGGAATAGTTACTCTAACCTTCAAATCATGAAGCTGCGTCAGTTTAAGCAAGTCGTTAACCTGGGATTTAAATTGCACTTTAACAAGGAGGCTACCATCTCGCAATTTCTTGACAAAATCAAAGTCGCCGTCCACTTGACCATCAAGGACCTTCTTGATGATGAAGGGGTTAACGTTCAGAAGCGACTGATTTTCATTCACACATCTGACAGCCAAATACCTTGCATTCTCTGGAGGGATAGCAAGTCGTTCTCGTCGGTCAAAAGTAGGGGTTCCATTATTCGAAGTCGACGGTCATAGGTCGCCCCTCCTCCTCGAGGAGAAGAAGGGGTAGCTGTCATGCTGGGCATCGGACCAAGTCCGACCCCTGGGCCCTTGCCCGTTGTCCTGAAGGGACCAATAAACCCCTTAACTATTGGTAATCAACCTAACAGCAATAGCTAAGAGAGTGTAGCAGTTAAACGTCCTCTACCCCCCAGTGGAAGCCTGGTTGCGTTCTCCAGTACCACAGAGGGATCGAGTTATGTGGGACACTTTCCTACCGCCGAACTTGCCGAAGCGAAGGACGGTAAGTCTATGCCCACCCCCAGGCGAATACGGGAGCCCACAAGGGAACTCCGGTAGGCTCAGGGAAGTCACATAAGAAAAGAAAAGAAATCAGGGAAGAAAAAGTGCGCCCAAAGGACGCCCCAGACTACTGGGCCTCACTACCCAGGGTCAAAGCCCGTAAGGGCTACCCTGGTGTAGAAGAGAGCTGCGGGTCTGAGGTGGGGTACTACCTACGACTACAGACTATCTACGCCTCGTGCGACCTGCAAAAAACTGAAGGTGCAGTCATAGCACAAAGTGCTGCAAACTGTAAAGACAGATGGTTTACTTTACAAGTTACTTTAATAGCTCAGAAGCAATAATGCGCAGCGTGACGAGAGGCCTCGGAAACCAAGGTAGCTCACGTGGCACTAGGCTTTTTAATTTATTGCTGCTGCGCTTAGAGAGAGGTCTGGACTGAACATTCCAATCAAGAGTGAAAAAAGGCGAGGCCCACGATTTCCAGCCTATTTATCTGCTTTGCCCCCAATGAAACTACAGCCGAGGCGGAGGATTACAGGGCTTTTGGCGGAAATCGCCAATAGATGGCGCTGCCACTTAAATTCGTAAAAAATAGTAAAATAAGCTTAAAATTAACTTTCTAAAATTGCAATCTCTTATAGAAAAAAGTAAAAATAACCAAACTAAAAGAAAAGAAACAAAACGAGCTACTTCTCATAATAGGTTAAATAATAATAATAATAATAATAATAATAATAATAATAATAATAATAATAATAATAAAATAAAAAAAATGTAAGTAAAATTAAAGAAATCGGGTTTTAAATCCTGAACGGTTCACTTAAAATATGCATTAATAAAATCTATGCAACAAACAATAAAATAAAGTAAAAATGAAAAATGTAGTGTTCCTGGCGGATTTGCTTCGCCTGAGTAGACGATATCCCATTATTTACCGGGGGGGGGGGGACTCGGGTATTCCCGTCCTTGTGGGGAAAATACGCCGTAGGTCACTACAATTATGATGATTTCTGCAATAATTCTGCTAATTATGATGATTTTGATAATAATCCCATTAACAATAACGATAATAATGATATTTATGACATTAGTTACGATAATTATGTCATTAGGATAATTATAATAAAATGACAATTATAATTATAATTTCCGTAATTAATGCAATAATAGCAATAATCAACAATATCCTAATGATTTTCATGATAATAACAATTATAATAACGGAAATGATAATAATTTAAAATGATAATGATAATAATAGAAATAATCATGATATCGATATTATTGTTATTATAATTTTTATTGTTGGTGTTATCATTTCTAAAATTATCATCATTATTATTATCATTATCAAAATAGTTATAATGAGGAAAATGACATTAATGATTAAGACAATAACTATATTAATGATTATGTTAAGGGTAATTATGGCGATAATTACTAGTCGAATTATTGCATAATAATGATAATCATAATGATAATCATTATAAAGGCCATCCATAATGAAAAAAGTCTAAGTTGAAAAAAACGGCGAAATCTAGCGATACATTGCCTTTTGAGAATATATTCGAAAAAAACTTTTTCGAGTTTATGGGATGATTATGATGATTCCTGCAATAATTCTGCTAATTATGACGATTTTGATGATAATCCCATTAATATTGAAGATAATAATGTTAATCATGACATTTATTAGGATAATCATGACATTTATTAGGATAATTATGACATTAATTAGGATGATTATAATAAAATGATAATTATAATGATGATTTGCGTAATTAATGCAATAACAGCAATAACCAAAAATATTCTAAGGATTTTCATGATATTAACAATAATAATAACGATAATGATAATAATTTAAAAAATAATGATAATATAAATAATCATAATATCGCTATTATTGTTATTATAATTATCATTCTTATTGTTATTATTTCTAAAATTATCATTATTGCCATTATTATAAAAATAGTTATAATGAGGAAAATGGCATTAATAATTAAGATAACAACTATTATAATGATTATATTAAGGGTAATTATGGCGATAATTCCTATAATGATGATAATGATGATGATAATGATATTAATGATAATAATGATGATAATAATTATAAAGCCCATCCATTGAAAACAGGCTAAAAGTATATATAAAAAAACGGCATATGGGATGATTATGATGATTTCTGCAATAATTCTGCTAATTATGATGATTGTGATAATAATCCCATTAATAATGACGATAATAATGATAATCAAGACATTAAATAGGATAATTATGACATTAATTAGGATAATTATAACATTAAGATAATTATAATAAAATGATAATTATCATGATAATTTCCGTAATTAATGCAATAATAACAATAATCAATAGTATTGTAATGATTTTTATGATAATGATAATAATAACGATAATGATAATAATTAAAAATAGTAACAACAATAGAAATAATCATAATATCGTTATTATTGTTATTATAATCATTATTGTTGTTGTCATTATTTCTAAAATTATCATTATAGTTATTATCATTATAAAAATAATTATAATGAGGAAAATAACAAATAATTAAGATAATAACAATTATAATGATTATATTAAGGGTAATTATGGCGATAATTACTATAATGATAATAACATTAATGATAATTTTAGAAATAATAACAACAACAATAATAAATACAATAACAATAAAAGCGATATTATGATTTTTTTTAATTATCCTTTTCGTCATTACTATTGTTAATATCCTGATAATATTGTTGATTATTGCTATTATTGCATTAATTACTCAAATTATCATTATAATTATCATTTTATTATGATTATCCTAATTAATGTCATAATTATCCTAATTAATGTCATAATAATCCTAATTAATGCCATAATTATCCTGTCATAATTATCCTAATTAATGTCATAATTATCCTAATTAATGTCATGATTATCCTAATGTCATAATTATCCTAATTAATGTCATAATTATCCTAATTAATGTCATAATTATCATAATTGATGTCATAATTATCCTTATTATCGTCATTATTAATGGGATCATCATGAAAATCATCATAATTAGCAGAATTATTGCATAAATCATCATAATCATGCAATAAACTCGAAAAGGTTTTTTTTCGACCATATTCTCAAAAGGATATATAACGCTAGGTTTCACCGTTTTTTCGACTTAAGGGATTTTTATACTTTTAGCCTTTTTTTCATTATGGATGGGCTTTATGATTATTATCATCATTATTATTATCAGGAATATCATTGATATCATAATTATCATCATTATAGTAATTATCGCCATAATTACCCTTAATATAATCATTATGATAGTTATTCTCTTAATTATTCATGTCATTTTCCTCATTATAACTATCTTTATAATTATAACAACAATTATGATAAATTTGGAAATAATAACAACAATAATAACAATAATAGCGATATTATGATTATTTATATTATTATCATTATTTTTAATCATTATCATTATCGTCTATATTATTGTTATTATCCTGAAAATCATTATAATATTGTTGATTATTGCTATTATTGTATTAATTACCAAAAATATCATTATGATTATCATTTTAGTATAATTATCCTAATTGATGTCATAGTTATCCTATTTAATGTCATAATTATCATCATTATCGTCATTATTAATGAGATCATCATCAAAATCATCATAATTAGCAGAATTATTGCAGAAATCATCATAATCATCCCATAAACTCCAAAAAGGTTTTTTTTTTTTTACCATATTCTCAAAAGGCTATATATCGCTAGATTTCGCCGTTTTTTTCGACTCTGGGGATTTTTATACTTTTAGTGTTTTTTTTTCATTATAAATGGGCTTTATAAATTATTATCATCATCATTATTGTCATTAATATCATTAATATCATCATTATCATCATTATAGTAATTATCGCCATAATTACCCTGAGTATAATCATTATAATAGTTATTCTCCTAATTAGTAATGTCATTTTCCTCATTATAACTATATTTATAATGATAATAGCAATAATGATAATTTTAGAAATGATAACAACAATAATAATCATAATAACAATAATAGCGATATTGTGATTATTTCTATTTTTTTATTATTATTATCATTATCGTCATTATTATTGTTATTATCCTGAAAATGATTAGAATATTGTTGATTATTGCTATTATTGCATTAATTACGCAAATTATCATTATAGATATCATTTAATTTTAATTATCATAACTAATGTCATAATTATCCAAATTAATGTCATAAGTATCATTATTATCGTCATTATTAATGGGATTATCATCAAAATCATCCTAATTAGCAGAATTATTGCTGAAATCATCATAATCATCCCATCAACTCGAAAAAGGGTTTTTTTCAACCATATTCTCAAAAGGCTACATATCGCTAGATTTTGCCGTTTTTTCGACTCTGGGTATTTTTATACTTTTAGCCTTTTTTCATTATGGATGCGCTTTATAGTTATTATCATCATCATTATTATCATTAATATCATTATCATTATAAGAATTATCGCCCTAATTACCTTGATATAATCATTATAATAATTTATCTTAATTATTTATGTCATTTTCCTCATTATAATTATTTTTATAATAATAACAATAGCGATAATTTTAGAAATAACAACGACAACAATAATTATTATAATAATAATAGCGATATTATGATTTTTCTATTATTTTTTTAATTATTGTCATTATCGTCATTATTATTGTTGTCATCTTGAAAAATCATTAGAATATTGTTGATTATTGCTATTATTACTTATTTTTTTTGGAATATTATCAATTATTGTTATTATTACAATTATTTTCAGATTTATCATTTATTATTATTATCATTATTATAGTTGTTATTATCATTACTGTCAATATTAATGGGATTATCATAGAAATTATCATAATTAACAGAATTATTGCCAAAATTATCATAATTACCATTAATACTCGAAAAAGTTTTTTTTCGACGTTTTTCTCAAAAGGCTAATATCGCTTGATTTTGCCGTTTTTCGATTTTTGGGATCTCATTAGTCTTAGGCTTTTCTTCATTATAAATGGGCTCATTAATTATTATTATCATAGTTATCGTTATTAATATCATAAATATTATGATTATCATTATAGTAATTATCGTCATGATTATCATCATTATCATCATTATTACATTTAAAATAATTATTATACTAATTATTAATGTCATTTTCATCATTATAACTATTTTCATAATGATAATGACGATAATGATAATTTTAGTAATAATAACAACGATTATAATAATAATAGAATGATAATCATAATGATAATTTTGATAATTACAGCAATAATAGCAATAACTATCTCTATTCTAATCATTTTCATACTAATAAGGATTATAGAAATAATAATAATATCATTTTCATTGTTATTATGATTATTATTATTATCATTATTATTCCTAAAATAATCATTATTATTCCTAAAATTATCATTATTATTATTATTATAGAAATAGTTATAATGATGGAAATAACAATAACAATTAGGATAATTATTTTAGCTGCAATAATAATCATAATTATGACGATAATGACTATGATGATAATAATTATAAAAATAATGACAATAGTGATAATAATGATGATAATAATAATTACAGAGTCCATTTATAATGAAATAAAGGCTAAAAGTAATAAAACCCCAGAAGTCGAAAAAAACGGCAAAATCTAGCGTAGTACAGCCTTTTTGACAGAAACGTCGAAAAAAAACCTTTTTCGCTTTTAAAGGATAATTATAATGATTTTAACATTAATTCAGGTAATTATGATGATTATCATCATATTATTTTATTACTGACAGTATGTTATTATCAATATAAAAATAGTTATAATGAGGAAAATGACATTAATAATTAAGATAATAACTATTATAATGATTATACTAAGGGTAATTATGGCGCTAATTCCTTTAATGATGATATTAATGATATTAAAGATAATAATGATGATGATAATAATGATGATAATAATTGTAAAGCCCATCCATAATGAAAAAAGGCAAAAAAGTAAAAAAAAAATAAAAAATCGAAAAAAACGGCGAAATCTAGCGTTTTGAGAGAATGGTCGAAAAAAAACCGTTTTCGAGTTTAAGGGATAGTTTTTGATGATTTCTGCAATAATTCTGCTAATTATGATGATTTTCATGAGAATCCCATTAATAGTGACAATAATAATGATAATTATGAAATAAATTATGATAATTATAAAAAAATGATAATGATAATTTGCGTAATTAATGTAATAATAGCAATAATCAACAATATTCTAATGATTTTCAGGATAACAAACATAATAATAACGGTAATGATAATAAAAATAATAATTGAAATAATCCTAATATCGCTCTCATTGTTATTATAATTATTATTATTGTTGTTATTAAATCTAAAATTATCATTATTGTTATTATCATTATAAGAATAGTTATAATGAGGAAAATGACATTAATAATTAAGATAATAACTATTATAATGATTATATTAAGGGTAATTATGCCGATAATTACTATAATGATATTAATGATAAACGGCGAAATCTAGCGATATATAGCCTTTTGAGAGAATGGTCGAAAAAAAACTCTTTTCGAGTTTAAGGGATAATTATGAGGATATCTGTAATAATTCTGCTAATTATGATGATTTTCATGATAATCCCATAAATAATGACAATAATAATGATAATTATGACATGATAATTATCATCATCATCATCATGGTGGCTGACGCCGACGGGGGCGCATAGCCGCATCCACCCTTCGCTTCCACCTACGAGGATCCCTCATGGCTAGACGCCAGGCAGGGACTCGGCCCATCTCTAGTTCTTCACGGCAGGTTTGGTCGATCTGCCCAAGCCATGACTTCCTCGGTCGTCCCACAGGCCTCCTCCACCCAGGGTTGTCTCGAATAGAGACGACCTGATGGGCAGGATCATCCTGAGGAAAGCGAGCCAGGTGGCCGTATAGCCTGAGTTGGCGATCACGGATTGTGCAGATAACAGGGCTTGTGCCAGTCTCACGGTGCAACCGTTGGTTGGACACATGGTCCCGCCAACAGTACCCCATGATCTGGCGCAAGGACCTATTGCAAAAGGCTTCAAGACGAGCCTCCAAGGCACAGGACAATGTCCAGGTTTCGCTACCGTATAGCAAAACTGGCATTATCAGGGCCTTGAAAACCCGAAGCTTGGTCCTTCTGCACAGGTACCGACATCTCCAAATACTCTTGTTGAGAGAGTTCATGACCCCTGCTGCCAGGCCAATCCGTCTGCTGACTTCATGGTCTGACAGCCCAGAGTTATGAACTACACTACCAAGGTATGTAAAGCTCTCTGTGACTTCAATGTCCTCGCCGCAAGCACGTACCGACTGAACAGGTTCTCCTATCAAGTCCCCAAATTCCTGGACCTTGGTCTTGGTCCAGGAGACCTCTAGACCCAGGGGCTTTCGCTTCATTGCTAAATGCATCGAGAGCCGCCACTAGGGTTTCCAAAGACTCAGATAGAATGGCAACGTCATCAGCAAAGTCAAGGTCTGTAACCTTGATATTGCCCAGCGTTGCCCCACAATGACTTTGAACAGTAGCTCTGCCCAGTATCCAGTCCATGCAAGTGTTGAAAAGAGTTGGTGCAAGGACACAGCCTTGCCTCACTCCTGAACTAACAGGAAAGAAGCTCGACAGGCCCCCACCACACTTTACAGCACTTTCAGTACCAGTATACAGGCTTGCTATTAGTCCAATAATCCTTGTTGGTATTCCTCTCAGCCTCAGGATCTCCCAAAGTGACTCCCGATGCACCGTATCGAACGCCTTCTTGAGGTCGATGTAGGCTGCAAGCAGCCCACGCCCGAACTCACGACGGCGCTCTACAATGACTCGAAGCGCGAGGATACGGTCTATTGTGGACTTACCAGGAG
>NW_020868637.1:379894-387394 GCF_003789085.1 Penaeus vannamei | reverse complement strand
ATGCCTTATGCACGATTGCCGCAAGCAAAAGTCCACATAGGTGTACCTGGGCGCTCATTAGTGACGTACCTCTCCGGGTGCTGAGGGACTCGCGCACCGGCTGCAAGATGAGCCATAGCAGGCGGTTAATACTCGTTTGGTAGTTTCCTCATCCATGTACCTATACTATACGCTAACTAACTCAATTTAACCCCCTTCCCCCCCCCCCTCTCAGGGACGGTCCCCTTAACCTTTTCCTTGATTTTTGAGTATTTAATACAGCTGTTAGTAATGTCAGTAACAATATAGTAATTATAAAGTTTATAACAATAATAACAGTGGCAATATTAATAGCATTAGTAAAAAAAAAACATTTTTCTGCTTTTCCAAAGAAAAGTGAGGTCACAAGATTTACTAACTGCCTCCTTTGTGGATAAGCACCAGCAGAAACATTTAATTAAGCATAAGGGAATGTACCATTTTCCCACCAGCATTGGGTTAATACCTACTTCTGGAAACTATGATGCCTATTATCTTTCCTTCTCTTCAAATAAATGATAACAAAACATGTAGTATTTCCTTGACATTATATTGAGAAATTTATAAAATGTGATTTCCTGGAATTGTTTGCTTATCAAAATGGCAACATTTATGGAGGCAAGGAAGCATTTCCCCTTTTTTCAACACAAGTATCAATTATATTTGAAAATTCCTTTTTTTTTGCAAGTGTCAAACTTGATACAGTGAGATACACTCTGGCCAGCCCGCGATAGTGTGCTATTTTTCAGATATATTTCACATAAGTCTCAGATTGGAATTCATATTTTCATTGATCATGAATCCAATGCTTGTTTGTTGATATAAAAGTCATATAATAAGGTGCATAAACTCTTTCTGTGCCTCTTAATCACTACATTAAGTACAAGTTCACGAAATATAGTAATATTTGAAGTAAATAAAGACAGTCACTGAAACATGGCAAGAATTTCCAATGCATCCGAGTAATATGAAGTGGTACTGTGGGATGAATATATTCAAAATCTTTCTGTGCCTCTATAATATAACCTCACAGGCTCAAATATATTAAAGAAAGGTCTGTGTGTCTTGATCTATTGATATATTACAGGTGCTAAGACAAGTACATGCCGGTGATCATAGGAATAATCCATTTGTCTATGATTTGGACTGTATGTGAAAGTGGAGCTCACTCGCAGTGAGCAAAACTTCAAGCAACATACATTAGTGGAGTGGTAGTCTAGTTAGTGTTAAGAGCTTTTGCATGCCTTCTCGCTTACAGCTGCCACCGCTGGCTAGCCTCGTGCGAAAAAGGGAGCAGCTCTGCATAAGCCTCCCCCTGCCAGTGCATAGCCTCTCCATCATCGAGACTCCCTGCAGTGCCTCCTCGTGGCCACCCATGGAAACTGGGTACCTTGCGGTTCCAGGCTAAACTGAGGGGGATCTCGGAGCAGCAGGAGGCCCCAGAGGTTCAGGGCCATGGCCCACCGGCGTGTGGACACGCCCTGGCCCTGTACCAACTCCTGCCCCCTAGCCCCCTGGGGTTAATGGGAGGCTCGGGGGAGGTGGGCCTTGCCAGTCCTCCTCCCCCAGATATAAACCAATCGGCAGTGAAATAAATGGAAGGCTGGGAGGAGGGGAAAAGCCCCTCCCACCCAGCAAGTGAGGCGGACTGTGGGCCCTGCTGGGAGGGCGACTGCTGGAGCGCAGGCTGGGAACGGGAACTACCCGTCTCGCCTGCGCTCTGGTGGCCGCCAGCCCAGAGTGAAGCTTGTGGGGGAAAGCCCTCGGGAACCCCACAGGTGGATGATGGGGCACGCAGCCCGCCACCCCCTTTTATATGGGGCAGCGTCGGTGGGGGTGGCAGAGGTGGCATCCACCCGGAGCGACTGCCAGAGGCTGAACCTCAGGCGGGAAGTCAGGGTGGGGGCTTGGAACGTCCGTTCTTTGCGTCAGGATGATCGGTTGCCTCTACTGTCGAGGGAACTGGGGAGGCTGAGAGTTGAGGTGGCTGCTCTCTCGGAGGTGAGGAGGCCTGGCAGCGGCATGACCTGTGTAGGTGGCTACACCTATTACTGGTCGGGCCGCAGCGATGGCCACCATCTCCAGGGAGTAGCCATTGCCATCTCCAGCAGACTCCAGCCCTCGGTAGTAGAGGTTACTCCTGTTGATGAGCGTATAATGGTATTGAGATTGAAGCTTTCTTTTGGCTTCATGTCTCTTATTGCTGTGTACGCTCCTACCGATGTTTGTAAACTTGACGTGAAAGAGATGTTCTACGCCAAACTTACATCTGTGGCAGACAGATGTCCCACGAGATATTCGCATTGTTCTGGGCGACTTCAATGCGGTATCTGGCTGTGATCGAGCTGGCTATGAGATGTCTGTCGGTCCCCATGGTTCAGGAGCTGATGCCGGTAGCGAGAATAGCCTCCTTTTCCGGGACTTTGCTAGGTCCCAGAAATTGAGGATTTCTGGCTCCTGGTACCAGCGCCCAGACCCACATCGCTGGACATGGTACAGTGATGCGGGTAACGCAGCCAAGGAGATCGACCACATACTTGTTAGCACTCGTTGGAGGATCCTTCAGAATTGCAGGGTGTACAGGAGTGCTGAGTTCTGTGGTACTGACCATAGATTGGTTGTGGCTACCCTCCGGGTCCACTTCAAAACCCCCAGCGGTCAAATGATCACCCTAGGGTGTTTCATTTGGACAGGCTGAGGGAGGGGGAGTGTGCCCGCGGGTTTGCTGAGGCAATCTCTGATCGTTTCGCAGTGCTTGGCAGTCTGACAGACCCTGTTCTTCTGTGGGATACCTTTAAGCGTGAAACGCTTGATGCAGCTCAAGATACGATTGGTGTACGCCCGAGAGCAGTACAGAATTCCATCTCGCGGAGACACTGGAAGCCACAGATGCATGTCGTTCGTGACAGGGGATCGGGAATTGCACCGTTCTCATGTGCGCAGAACTCGGTCCCTGTTAAGAAGGGACAAGGAACAGTTTATTAGGAGTCTTGCAGAGGAGGTAGAAGGCCATTTCTTAGTAAATGACCTTCGTCCTGCATACCAAGCCCTGAGAAAGCTGAACTCCAAGCCCTCTTCACAGGTGACAGCAGTTCGCTCAGTAAGTGGTCAGATCGTTTCAGATCCTGTTGCGGTGCGGGACGTTGGGCTGAGTATTTTGAGCAGCTGTACCAGGTTGACCCACCAACAGTTAACTTGGATGCGGGTAGTGTCGAGATCCCGCTGCCGGATCCACCTATCAGTGAGGACCCTCCCTCCCTAACTGAAGTTAGGGGGGCGATTTCCAAGCTGAAGAGTGGTAAAGCAGCTGGTATCTGCGGCATACCAGCTGAACTGTTAAAGGCTGGTGGTGAACCTATGGCACGGGGGTTACATGCTGTCCTGGCTGCCATCTGGCAGTCCGGTTCCGTTCCTCCTGACCTGTTGAGGGGTGTGGTCATCCCTCTCTGGAAGGGGAAGGGGGACCGTTGGGACTGCAGCAATCACCGAGGCATCACACTGCTCAGTGTACCAGGCAAGGTTCTCGCCCACATCCTTCTGAGACGTATCAGAGACCATCTACTGAGGCACCAGAGACTGGAGCAATCCGGATTCACTCCTGGTAAGTCCACAATAGACCGTATCCTCGCGCTTCGAGTCATTGTAGAGCGCCGTCGTGAGTTCGGGCGTGGGCTGCTTGCAGCCTACATCGACCTCAAGAAGGCGTTCGATACGGTGCATCGGGAGTCACTTTGGGAGATCCTGAGGCTGAGAGGAATACCAACAAGGATTATTGGACTAATAGCAAGCCTGTATACTGGTACTGAAAGTGCTGTAAAGTGTGGTGGGGGCCTGTCGAGCTTCTTTCCTGTTAGTTCAGGAGTGAGGCAAGGCTGTGTCCTTGCACCAACTCTTTTCAACACTTGCATGGACTGGATACTGGGCAGAGCTACTGTTCAAAGTCATTGTGGGGCAACGCTGGGCAATATCAAGGTTACAGACCTTGACTTTGCTGATGACGTTGCCATTCTATCTGAGTCTTTGGAAACCCTAGTGGCGGCTCTCGATGCATTTAGCAATGAAGCGAAGCCCCTGGGTCTAGAGGTCTCCTGGACCAAGACCAAGGTCCAGGAATTTGGGGACTTGTTAGGAGAACCTGTTCAGTCGGTACGTGCTTGCGGCGAGGACATTGAAGTCACAGAGAGCTTTACATACCTTGGTAGTGTAGTTCATAACTCTGGGCTGTCAGACCATGAAGTCAGCAGACGGATTGGCCTGGCAGCAGGGGTCATGAACTCTCTCAACAAGAGTATTTGGAGATGTCGGTACCTGTGCAGAAGGACCAAGCTACGGGTTTTCAAGGCCCTGATAATGCCAGTTTTGCTATACGGTAGCGAAACCTGGACATTGTCCTGTGCCTTGGAGGCTCGTCTTGAAGCCTTTTGTAATAGGTCCTTGCGCCAGATCATGGGGTACTGTTGGCGGGACCATGTGTCCAACCAACGGTTGCACCGTGAGACTGGCACAAGCCCTGTTATCTGCACAATCCGTGATCGCCAACTCAGGCTATACGGCCACCTGGCTCGCTTTCCTCAGGATGATCCTGCCCATCAGGTCGTCTCTATTCGAGACAACCCTGGGTGGAGGAGGCCTGTGGGACGACCGAGGAAGTCATGGCTTGGGCAGATCGACCAAACCTGCCGTGAAGAACTAGAGATGGGCCGAGTCCCTGCCTGGCGTCTAGCCATGAGGGATCCTCGTAGGTGGAAGCTAAGGGTGGATGCGGCTGTGCGCCCCCTTGATGATGATGATGATGAACATAAATTATATACTTCAACTTTCCATATGAAGAACAATGGATGCAATATGAAAAAGGAAAAACAATTCATTTGGATCTGAGATATACATACAAAGTTTCTCTACCCTTGCAAAGCAAAATATAATGTATGTAAACAAAATAAGTTGCAGAAAAGTCAGGTACTTTTTTTCCATTTCCTTTGGTACACCTGAAATGTTTTACTTGTAATAAAACCCCATACTAGCATATTAAGTACTTTATTGGTTTCCTATTAACTTTATTATGAAATCACGAAAAATAACTTTTTTCAAAATTTTCTGTGTCACTTCAAACTTCAATGGTGCCATGTTTATAGCAACAACAGGATTTTGGAATATCAAAAAAAGGCCTTGTAAATGCTTCTCATAACTGCACCACCTAATAGCAGTTAATCAAACTAATTGAAGTGAGACTTTTTTCTTTAAGCAAGAATTAAACTAAGATTCAAAAAGCAGAAAACATACAGCATTAAGTTCTTCATAATAGAATTTTAACTGAATGTAAAACTGCAGTAGGCTACAATGAATATATAAACCCCCATTTCTGCTGACAAGAACTGTCGTGCTGCACTTTACTATGATTCTGGCCCTATTTACGAGGGAGTTTTATGTAAACAACTGCACCTTGCTGATGAGTGCACAGAGTGCCTATGCATTCTTTTAATGTTATAAAAAAGAGCTAGGCATAGCCTTATACATAAAAATGACAAAGTGGTTGTCAGATGTACAAAAATGGGACCCTTCAAGTGTACTAAAGTATAATTCCGGAACTATATATGTAATACAGAATATATATGTATCATGTGGAATATATATCATACATTAAAACAAACACACACACACGTGTAAACACATGTATATACATATACATATGTACGTGCACACACACACACACACACACACACACACACACACACACACACACACACACACACACACACACACACACACACACACACACACACACACACAGATATTTATGTATATTCAAACATATATATATGTTTGCTTGGGACAGATGAAATATCAACATTAAAGGTGGCATAATATCTGGTAACAATGTACTGTTAGGTTGCCAGGAACCACTAGTATTATGCTGCTGCTAGCAGTCAACGCATAATAACATTAAATGGCACTTAATGAGTAAGTAGCCATTACCAGAATTAAGACAAGAATCTGACCGCTAGACACTCGGACTCAAAAAACTGTAATTTTTCTGAACTCCAGACATATTTATAAAGATAATTGATTATTTAAATGATTTCCATGGTAACTAAACTGTTACGCTGACAATTTGAAAAAATAGATTCCCATGTAAATAAGGATAAGCATTGAAAAAGACTTTTGTAATTTTATACAAAGGACATCTTGAAGACAAGTGTCTTTAAGTTGCAAAATCTGATAATCTTTTGTGCCCATTCTTATTTTTGGCACAAATACTTTATATGTACAGACTATAATTTGTCAAATTTTTGTGCTGACCTTGGCATAATCACCATAAATTAACTGCCAGCTGCAGTACAGCAGAAGCATTCTTACAGCTAAACATAGCACAGTTGTTACCAGGTATGAAGAAGTCCAGGATGGTAACATGCTATATGACCTTTCACTTGTTCCCAACTGTACATCTGTATTAATAATTTCTTAGAACCTCAAATACACCATGGACCAAATGAAAAAAGGAAAAATTGGGTATGGAGAGATAAATGGCCTTTTCAGGTACTGGTTCCCTTCAAGAATTATATTATCTCATTTAAAAAAAAATCCTCTTCATATACTTACTCATGGTCTTTTATAGTCTTAGGTGGACTGTTTATGTTCATGTGGAAACACGTTCTTTGGAATATGCAATCATGATCTTCATTTCTTCTCTCTACTTCTTCAAGATGTGCTGCCATATGTGCATTAACAAAACATATTGAAGTGTTATGCAGCTCAAACCTTACAGCTACTGCTCCTTTGTTGCCCTGTAGTATTATAAAAGCATTATGATCAACACATTTAATTTGGTTGCATAAACAATATCTATATTACTTTCAAATATCACTTTAAAAATATCACTCCTTAGACAATTGGTCTATTTCCATTAAACAAGATACATGAATATATCACAAAATTATCCAAAATAAAAGCTTAAGATCTTTTTGAATCTGCAACCACACTGAATAAGTAACTTATATGTTATATCTTTCAATACAATTCATCAGCTTATTGATCAAAATATGTAACAATAAATAATAACATTTTCCTAAGAAAAGCTGTATCTACTTGTAAAAAATTAAGTCATCATTGTAAGGATGAAGATGATTCTAACTGAGAAGGGCAAAGGTTTCAAGAAGTAATGGCATGGGCCTATGGAAGAAAAATGTATAGTTTTGATTTACAATGTCAGGGAACAATGTTACATAAATCTTACAGCTAATTCTAGTAACTGATTGTCTGTTTTTATGACTTCAGTGTCCTGTAGACACCGTGGCAATTAATATTCTAGTTACATAAATCATAAACAGAGTTCAAAATACTGGGGGGACAAGCTGAAGGGGTTAACCCTACAGTGGGAAAGACAGCTTCCACCTTTGCCCATTTGCAAATTTGCCAATTTATGTGACAGAACTTTCTATTACTAATGATTCAAGATAACAGTCTGCTGACATGAATTATTGGAGG
>NW_020868637.1:373382-375959 GCF_003789085.1 Penaeus vannamei | reverse complement strand
CAGAAATCAAATGTGCATTATATAGAATGCTTCCCCCAATTTCCAATACCCAGGTTTTCTGTAGATCCATCAAGTTTGTTGGGTGGGGAGGTGGTATTGTTGACATAGAAATTGAAGATTTGCATCATAAAAAAAAAACATTGTATTTGTTATAATCACATTAGAGTACAAGAGAAATTATGGTCCTTGTTTTTATTATTATTAATGAAAAAATTATTTAGGCATACCTTTACAAGTGGGATGTATAGGCCTACTGTAATATATCTTTAAAATTTCAAGTCTTTTATGTGAAATAAGGATTTTCAAATTTTGTTTTAGGTTGGAGTCCATTCCGCAAAATTTGAGAATGAACGTGTATCAGCAAATATCTTGGCAGCCATTGAGAGGTACCACATTCATCATCCTGTGGTGAACGATGCCGAAGCAAAGATGTGGACTCAGCTTGGCATTGCTTGTTGGCCTACTCTCCTTATATTAGGTAAATGATTTTTCCCACCTTTTAGAAAATCTGTGTTTGAGTATGTAGGAAATTCATCAATTCTTGTTTCAAGAGAATAGCTGTTTGTCGATATGTATATTTGTAGTTAATTTGTGTTGTGATTATCATTCAAAAATGAACTACCAGTATGATTTTAATTTGTCCATATATATTAGACTAATAGAAAATCTAGCAGAGTATTTTTTCTATTAGCTTGGTTTTATGCAGAGGTAAATGTGCTTTCCAGATCCCAATGGCCATCCAATGTTTATACTTGTGGGAGAGGGCCACAGAGAACGTCTCCAGTTGTATGTTGACTGTATGGTGGAATATTTCTCCAGCAATGGGTATGATATGTGCTTTGCTGTTGTGCATTTCATGATCAGGAAGTGTTTTTGTTGCTCAATAATCATTTTTGTGTAAGATTTGGATATTTAACCCTGTACAAGATTTAGATGCAAGTCTTTTGCCTAATTGTTAAAACAAATATAAAGTGCATCTATACAACTTTTAAAAAAAGGGATAATCAGCTTGTCAGTTTCTAGTGGAGGAAAATCATGGTATATCTTCACTGTATTTTGGGAAAAAATGCAAATTCTGCACTTAATGAAGTAAAACAAAAGAAAAAATGTATTGATTGTATTTGCTTTATATTTCATCATTTTTAAAGTTGAAAATGACCTCCATTTTTATATCTTTACAGGAGTTTATCCAAGTCACCAGTACCTCTGGCTCCAACAGCTCATTTTGCAGCAACTGGTTCTGTGTTGCTTTACCCAGGAAAAGTTGCAACATATCCTGATGGACTTGTCATTTCAGATACTGGACATAACAGAATTTTGCTGACAGATAAGATGGGTAATGTAAAGGTATGATTACTTACTTATTTTTTAGTATTATCGTTATTTATTTATTTATTTTATTATTATTATTTTTTTTTTTTTTTTTTTTTTTTTTTTTTTTTTTTTTTTTATCAGGTCAAAGCAGAAAGGTAGAGTGGACAGTCCTATCTTTGACTTTCTCGTAATCTTTAAAATGTCTTTGATCACTCTTTTGCCCTTTGATGAAATACTTTGCTTGTTGCAAATGGAAATGATGAAATCCAACAGAAGGAAGGCCAAAGAGTACCATCATCTGCCTGGGGAACCTACACTAGAAGATTTATATTTTTTCAAACACAGTGATGAAGTCACTAGATTTACTGCTCATTCTTTTTAGTAGAAACACTGACATAGTATTATTTGTATGATTGCCCTATCTAATATTTTTCTAAAGGTGAAACACTTAATAGGATTTTGTATCCAAGGTAGTTTCTGCAGTGATAGTGTTGAGCTCGGTAATATATGATACCCTCTGCTCATTCAGAGGTTTTGGTCAATGAAAATTCAGGATTTTATGAAAATATGAATAAAAAGGAAAACAGTTTTTTTTTTCTTTTCTTCTTTTTTCTGCCAGTTGATAAGTGCTCAGATTTAGGGTATTTATATAACTTGCTTTTTAACAGCATTTCATTATCCTCATTAAAGTAGAGAAAATTGTGATTCAGCATTCTGGATGTATTCTTCACTTTCACTGATTAATCCCTATATTAACCTTCATATATTGGTTAATTTCCTAAGGTATCTTGAAATGTATGCAGATTATGATTTTATACCACAATCTTGTGTTGCCTCTATGTGATATTCAAAAATGTTTTAGGTATAACATCTTAGAATTAGCTTGTTTAGATGACATTTTAGAAGACAACTTTAAAAAATTATTACTTCTTTTTTTAAATACAGTGATGTTAATATGAATTATAAGCCAGATGCTGTCATATATTTTATTAATGAAAGGAAGATATATACAATTTCTTATAGTAGTCTGTTGAGATTAAAAGTAAATGTAAATGTTTTGTTTTGTTATATACATCAGAACAAGTACATTAGATCTGTTAAATGAAGAAGGTGTCTCAGGTGATGTGTTATAATACATAATATACTCATTGCAGATATGCAGAAGCTTTATAAAGTTCAGATAAGAATGGACTGTCTTACCATGTCATTTGTTGCAAAGGAATTCAGTAGTGTGGCAGGACTGTGCATTACATTTGGTCTTAT
>NW_020868637.1:350882-363382 GCF_003789085.1 Penaeus vannamei | reverse complement strand
AGCTACCCCTGTTCATAATATCCATGATGACGTGAGTGACTGAGTGAGTGAGTGAGTGACAGTTTGAAGTGCACAGTGAGTGTGTGTGTGTGTGTGAGTGTGTGTGTTCAGAATTGATAGCTCTTTGTAGATGCCCTGTATAGCTACCCCTGTGTTTCTGTTCTAATCCAAGTTTGATATTAATGTAAAGGCTGTACAAAATATTGATACATCCTTTGTTTCCAGTTACGAGTAAGACTGACAGACGAGGCAGACAGCTCAAGTCAAGATGTAATAGACCCAAAGTCTGCTCTGGAAGAAGTGGTAAAGATGGTCCTTGGAGGTCATGAGACTCAGGTTGTCCTCAGACTAGTGTTAGCTCTTCCTGAGGGAGCTGAACTTAACAAAGGTGCTCCTAATAAGTGGACCATAACAACGACTAGTAAGTGGACGTTTCTCTTTCCTTTTTGTCTTTTTGGGCGTTTGTAAAGCTGTTTGCTGTCTGTGTATAAATGGGTGTTGGATTATGCTTTCAGAAACTATTGTTGATTTATCCTTTTTTTAGTCTTACTTTTGGTTTGGTATTTTTAAGTGTGTTCATTTTACTCTTTTTTTTTTGGGGGGGGGGGTAACATTGTTAATGTGAATTATTAAGCTAATAAGAATTCTTGTCTTGCAGATCAGCAGATATCTTTACCATCATCTCAGGGCCAATTACAAGAAGTGACAGAAGTGCCTGTCAGTCTAAATCTGAATTCTGAAACTGTTCCCGAGTTGAGTCTCATTGTCTCTGCTACTGTGTACATTTGCCTCAGCAGTGGAGTTTGCACTCGTGCAACATCATCATGTGCAGTCAAGTTTGTAACTGTTGACCAAAATGAAGTTGGGATAGACGAGAAGAAAATAGAAGTTAATCTCCGTGTCAGCGATTGTTTGCCTAAACACCAGTGATTGTGACATGCAATAGGAATTAATAGAATTTGTTATAAATGTATGAATGAAAGTGGATAAATCAAGAATGCAAGATATATTTTTTTTACATGTTCGAAATCAAATATATATCTTGTGGAATAACTCATTCTCATTTATAAATTCCAAGAATACATAAGTAGGAAGTGTGTTGTATTTCTCTTTGATTCCATTATTTCAAATAAAGGCATGAAAGTTAAATGTTATATACAACATTTGTATCTGCAATCTGAACCAAGCTTTAATGATTGTGTGCCTTTGTATAGGCTGCAAATTAGGTTGAAAATGAGTTGTATTTAATAAAATTTTTACTAACTAAGGACTTGTTGCTATAAGAGAGATTTTATCTAAAATGGGCCAGATGTTATATTTTTAAAAGATTATAGATAACTGGTCATAAAATTTATTTGTAACTGTTGATGCTACAGTTCTTTTTTTGTTGATGAAAAGTTACATCTTTACGTTTAGGGAAAAAGTGTAGCACTTTAAGTTGACTGAAGTAAATTTTCAAATGCGGTATTAAAATATAAGTTTTTCAATTTGAATAGATAGCCAGAGACCTTCAGTATAAATTTACAATTGATATAGATATAACAATATGGAAGATACTGTCTTGTGCCTTGACAGATTTGTCACAAAAAGTGTGATTTAAGCTGTGAGAAGATCTGGAGAAGATAATCCATTGCCATTGGGAAAGTGTAATGTTTACTGTAGCATAATTTTGTGAAATGTATCTACACATAATGGCTCCACAAGTGCTCAGCCACCAAGGAGTCAATCAGTAGACCTCATGACCTCACCTGATTCTCCCTTGTTTTTTTTTCTTTCTTTCAGTTCTTTTCCCATTGATATTGATGTCGATGCTGCTATTATTATTGTTAACATTGTAATGATTAGAGTGATATTCATAATACTAATAGCATTATAAGATAAAATGATATATCACCAAAAAATCAAATGAATAAACAGTTGTGGAACCATCTATGTGTAAATGCAATTGACAAACTAAACTCCATTGGCAGCATTGTGTTAATTCCTAAAAGTGATTTTACTCTTTTTGTAACTGCATCCCCTACATTAAGATTATCTTTACCAAGAAATTGTGTTTTTGCAGTTATTAACCAAAAACTTGTATTGTTTTGATTTTATATCTTGTATACCTGGCACACAAGATTGTAGTGAGCTGTTAAGACAAGGTCTCAGTTATGTTTGTACTTACTTTTCTCAGCCAATGGGAATGGCTATATCCATCATTAGATATTTTGGGTTTGCACTATGTGTGTACGTGTGCTTGCGTGTGAGTGCATGTGTGCTTATGCTATTCACTGGAGTATTTTATATGCAGTCTTCTCTAATCAACAGTTAGGTGTGTATTTTTTTGATGTCCGAGATATTATATACATAGACTAAATATATATATGCAAGAGTGCATTGTGATGGATGAAGTCATACCTGGCACAAAGCCAAGATATCTCATGTTGGTTGTAGCAGTTCTCATCAGCTTGGGGTCAGTTATTTCTTCCAGTTATTTAGCTGCTGTTATTATAGTTTTTTTCTTATTTAGCAACCATTATTTTCACTGATATTTTACTTGTTTAACAATTGCTAACCAGTGCTTCCAGTGTGTGCGCTTCATTTTGTTACCAAGTTCTTTCATACAGTATAAGGTTGTCTGATTAAAGTCACTGTTAGATGTTTTCAGTTATAGTTGTCACAATTTTTCACTCAGTTTTTATACAAGCTTTTTAAAAAATAATTTACTTGTATTTTTACTTTGATATTAGTCTTTGGGATATTTTTGTTTGTCAGAATTATAGGCAAGACTATGATGATAACAACACTTGTACTGCACACACACTTACAGTATGGGTAAACCTCACACACACAATTTAGTACTCACTCACAGAATAGAAGAGAGCACTATCATACCCACCACACTATCACACCCTGGGAGTAATAAATTTTATTCCGCCCTGAACTAGCTTTAAAATTTGTTGAATCAGGTTCAAGACCACCAATGCACCTATGAAAAAGGATCCTTATCGTTTCTTCCCTTTCTGGACGCTATCTTGGTCCCACCAACCCATTCAACCCCTTCTGCTCTGATGGGCTTACTTCTATTCTGCTACAATTTCAGCTATCCTACACATATTCTAGATCATATCATATGTATCTTAAAAACCATATATATGTATTTATATATACTATTATATATATATACTATACTATAACATATATTATTCGTATTATATTGTATATATATTCATTATCTCCTCTATACCTATATATATTTTACATCATTATGCTATATACTATATCTCATATGTATATTATATGTACTATATATTATTCTATATATGATCTCTATATATACATATTATATACTATTCTATATAATATTATTATAACTATATATGTATACTATATGTCTACTATAAATATGTGTGCTTCTATATATATATATATGTAATCTATCTTATCTACCATTATTCATATCACTACTACATAATATACATATCAACATTATTCATATACATAAACAAACACACTATTACACATATCCTTATGTCCCTCTATATATACTCTTCATTCACTTGACCATACCTTTAACATCTACACATACCACCTACCCACCTACCTACCTACCTCTAACCACACCACATCCACTTCCACACAACACACACACCACTACCATCACCATCTTCCCATCTACCTACACCTACACACATCATCTCACCACACCACTCCACTACACCACACTAAAAAAAATAACTAAAATAAAACACAATATCCGTTCATACATTACTACTATAATATACATCTCCTCTTATCCACCTATCATCAATAATACTCTCTATATAGTTACCTCTTATTATCATATCTCGGTCTCTCTTCACATCGTCCTATATACTCCTTATACTTCTCCCTATACACCCTGCCCTTCCTATACACTCCTCTATACTTTTTCTCATATTCTATAATCTCCTATTATATTCTTCATCTTACACTGTCATCTCTTACTCGTCCTTTAACCATAATTCATATATACATACTATTACACTCTCATCACATACACTCATTACTACATTTAGCTTACTACATTTACTACCTATATACATATTACCTCTATACATTATATAATCACAATACTTTACTTTACTCCCTATAATTACACTACTACATCTATTCTCATAACTATTACATTATCACTCTTACTTACTTGCTCATAACACTTACCTCCAATCATATACATTATTATATATACATACATATATTATTCATAATATATACATATTACCTATATACACCACTTACTTACTCCTTCACTACTACTACTCTATCACTACTACCATCTACGTCTCATACCATGTGTAAATACTCACTATATCTATATAAATAATATTACTAATAAAACAATACTATATATATATAATATAGATATATATACACACACACAACACACACACACACACCACACAACACACACAACACCCACACACACAACACACACACCACACCACCACACACACACACACACACCACACAACCACACCACACCGCACACGCACCACGCACACGCTCACACGCCACACGCACACGCACACGGCACACGCACACGCACACCGCACAGCGCCACACGCACCACGCACACGCACACGCACACGCACACGCACACCGCACACGCCACACGCACACGCACACGCACACGCACAATATATACGATAATATATATATATATATATATATATATATCTATATATATATATTTATAAACATAATGTATATACCATATAGTATAATATATATATATTATATATATAGTTATATATATATACATACATATGTATATGCATTTATATATATATGTTAATATAATATATAATATAATATTATAATATAATTATATATAATAACATAATATATATGCACTCATACATATTGTATGTATATATATATATATATATATATATATATATATATATATATATTGTATATACATTATGTATAATATTATATATTATATATTATATATATATGGTGTTGGCGACTTGATGTGTGTGTCATGTGTGATGTGTGTGTGTGTGTGTTGGGTGTGTCTGTGTGTGTGTGTTGTGTGTGTGTGTGTGTATATTATATATATATATATATATATATATATATATATATATATTATATATATATATATATGTATATATAATATATATGTGTATAATATATATATATGTACTATATATATGTATATATATAATATTATATATATAAATATATATATAACTATATATATGATATATAATATATATATATAATATATATATATTTAAATATATATATATATATATAAAAATATATATATATATAAATATTTTTATATATTAATATAATATATATATTATATATATATTATACATATATATATTATATACATATATATTACATATTATGTATATATATACATATACATACACACACACACACACACACACACACACACAACACACACACACACACTCACACAACACACACACACACACACACACACACACACACACACACACACACCACACACACACCACACACACACACATATTATATATATACACACACAACACACACACACACACACACACACACACACACAACAACACACACACACAACACACCACACACCACACAACACACACACCACATATATATATATATATGATATATATATGTATGTATGTATGTATATATATATATATATATTATATATATATGTATATATTATATTTACTATATTGTAAATAAGCTCTCTCGTACCTGACCCTATATATCTATTATAGCTATATAAGCTATAGACTATACATATATCAATACAACCATACATACACCATATATATAAAATATACACACAGATCACATTCACTACTCTCTAACTATCACAATATTTACATAATAATTACTTATTTATACTCTTATATATATCTTCACTATAACTAGCATAATTGTGTGACTCTGTGCCCTCTCTCTACAACAAGAACAGTATACTACAAATTACCTATGCGTGTGTGTTCCTCTGTCGTAGCAAAACACAGATACATCATAAATTAGAGCAAAAACCTCCTTCTCTCACTCCTCTCTCCTTCTTGTCAGCTATCTCATCTCTCTCTCCTTGCTCCTCCGCTAACTGTGTCTGTGTAACTCTACTCTAAAACCTGATTAAATACCTAAACATAAACTCTCTAATGTGTTCATCTCCTAAACTGCTGATAACTCTCTCTAACTGTTATATGATAATAATACATGTACTTAATTTCAACCAATCTATACCCTGTTCAATCCCATGTGGTGTCTCTCTTCTCGTCTCTCTCTTCCTCACGTGTATGCACAAATTCTTCTCTTGTCAATCATCATAAACATCGCCGCCTCCGTCGAGCTCTAATCAACTAACGATTATAATATGTGTCGAACAAACCGATAAAAGCCGCCGTCGCATGGTGAGTCACCCCACTATCATTCCAGATCATAGCCAATTGTAAGCTTTCAAATTATTTTAAAAATAGCGTATATAAAAAGCTCTTTCCCATGTGGAAAATCTTGTCCCACACTGCACCAATTATCAACCGCAAAAATCTAACCACATTTATCCTGAACATAACACTTCTTTTCTACCGTCACTGTACACGGTACATCTCTCTTGTGATCGAAAATGATTCTTCTTCTCTAGACACCATGTACAAACCTTTCTCTTGACTAACTCTCTCCTCTTCTTCTGTCTTCTGGCTTCTCTTGGATATGGGTACATTCTGATAACTCGTCCTGTGCTGTTGCTGCGTGTCTGTTATGTTGAGTAGCCCATAGTAAATCTATTCCTCTCTCCCCATGGGGCTTCTCTTGAACATAATGGTTTGGCTAAGTAAACTTCTTCTCTCATCTCTCTCTTCTCTCTCTCTCTCTCTTGTCGTGTCGTCTGCTCTATTGCGCTTGTATGTCTGTGCTCTTCCTCTCTCTCTCTCTCTGTGTGTATGTGTGTGTGTATGGTTTACTGTGTTGCTGCTGTATGTCTGTTGCTGTTGCATGTTGTGCTGTTTATGTCGTTGGTCATGTTTCACACACATTCTTGGGGTCTGTCGGGTCTCTCTCTTCTGCCTTCTTCTCTCGCGAGTTCTTGCTCTTAATGTGCTCTGCATGTGTGTTGATGTCTGTTTTTTGCGTTGTTGTCTGTGTGGTGTGCTCTCTTCTCTCTCGGTCTCTCTCTCTCCTTCGTCTCTCCTCTCTCTCTCTGTGTCGTCTCACTCTCTCTCTCTCGTGTTGCTTCCCTTTTTGCGTGTGTGTGCTGTGGTGTGTGTGTGATGTGTGTGTCGATTTCTCTCTCTCTCTCTCTTTCTCTCTCTCCCTCTCTCTGAATTATTTTCAGTAAAAAGGAATTGTGTTTTAGATAGGTCAGGGTTGTGTATATTGTGAATATGTTAGAAATTTTCTCGATAGTTTCAATGTAGTATGTGTATGTGTGTGCACATGCCACCCTGTATATATACCATATGTAATGATGCCCTATCCTGGGTGAGATAATAAGGAAATGATGTGTTTGTTAATAATCCTCTTTTATTTAGTAAGGGTATATATTAATTTAGTAATGGACAGTTGATGACAGTATGGATATGAGTGAAATGTAAAATTAATGGACCCTATATCCACTCCACTCGTCTCTTCTTATTAGTATGCCTTATATACTTGGCCTTCTCTCTACTATTACTCTATCTACTCTTCTCTATCTCCTCTATACTATTCTACTAATGTGTGTGTCTGTGTGGTCTGGTGTGTCCTCGTGTGCTTACTTTCTGCTCGTGCATCTTCGTCTGGTGTCTGTGCTGTGTTTCTTCTCGTTCTGGTGTGCTCTCGCCGCTTCTCTCTCTCTCGCGTGTGTGCGTGTTGTTCTGTGCGTCTGTGTGCGTGCTGCGTGTGTTGTGCGCGCTGCTCCTCCGTCGTGTGCTGCGCCCGCTCGTCTCTCTCTCTCTTCTCTCTCCTCTCTCTCTCTCTCTCTCTCTCTCTCTCTTCTCTCGTCCTTCCTCTCTCTCTCTCTCTCTCTCTCTCTCTTTCTCTTCTCTCTCTTCTCTCGCGTCTGTTCCTCTCTTTCTCCATCCGTCCTCCTTATTCTCGTGTGTGCGCGTTTCGTCCTGCTGTCTTGCGTCCGTGTCCGTGCCTCCTCGCTGCTGCCGTGTTGTGTGCTCGCGTGCGCGTTTCTGTCTCGCTCTTGCGTCGCGCTCGTCTCCTCGCGTCTCTCTTCTCTGCGCTCTCTCGCTCTCTTCTCTCTCTCTCTGCTATCTCTCTCTCTCTTTCTCTCTCTCTCTCTCCTCCCTCTGCTCTCGCGTCTCTCCCTCTCGTCTCTCGTCGTCGTTCGGTCTCGTACGCGCTGCGAGGAGAGTATATATATATATAGGTAATATGGAGAGAGAGGATCGGCCCAGGAGGGAGGGATAGGGAAGGGAGGGAGGGTAGGGAGGGGGGAGGGATATAGGGTAGAAGATAGAGAGATGAGTAATGATGAATGGATATAAGAGAGAGAGAATGAATTGAAGAGAATAGAGAGATATAGTAATAGTATATTTATTATCATATGAAAAGAATGTAAAGCGAGGAGTGAGAGTAAAATAAGAATGAATTCAATTCAAAGAATTATCCTGTGATAGGGAAATGAGATAAAAGTCCTCTGGTAATGACAGTGATGACAGGATAGAAAATTAAATGAGAAAGATATTAATGTTTCAAAATATACACAAAGCATGAAATGGTAATACACCTCTTGCCTTCATAAAAACTACCCATGGGCCAATGTTTATGATTGTGTGTATTTATTACAACTTTCAATTTATCCACAGTCATTTCCTGAGGAAGCTATGTCTGTCTGTACAGATAATGAAGACTAATTTTTATACTCGTTTTATTCATAAAGTTTCAACTACAGATACTATTACTATTATCATTATCATTATTATATATATTTTTTCTTTCTTCCTTTATTAGAAATAGGCACAGAACTCGGAGGTCCATGGTGTTTCTTAAGTAATGCATCCACTGAACCTTTGATAACTTGCTGAATATTGCATTTTGTAATGAAGCTATTTCTAAGATAGTTTTCGTTCATGTATAAAGATACTGTAATTTACAGACTTTGCATATGCCCAGAAATTAATCAATCTATATTGGAAATTAATGGTAATCTATATTTGGAAATGCATGAAATTCTCACTGTTGCGTCAAATATTTAGTTTATTTCGTTTGATAATCGTAACAAATTTACAACCGAGTCTTCCTGCACATCTCTTAACTATCCCAGCGGCATTTGGCGAGTTTCTAGTCCAGAGATATGAATGATATGCCATACACAACAGAACCTGATCTATGAATAGTTCATGGGAATGCCAGAAGTCCAAATCCTTTATTATACACCACGTGGCCTTGGTGGATGTTCACGCTTCCCCTCTGCATATTTCAGGCATTGAACTCATTTTGTGATTTATTTTCTGTAGGCTTCTAGTCCGCCGAATCGTCTCAGGGAGGAGGAGGAGGGAAAGGGAATAAAGAGTGAGCGAGAAGAGACGAGAACGTTGCGAGTTGGATAATGTATTTCCTTCTTACTAACTATATATATTCCTTTCTGAGACATGTTACTAGCTAATGTTTAGCATGAAATTGATGCCTACTCAACATACTAATTCATCAAAATATATGGTTTGTTTGATGTACAGAAATAAGTTTCAAACACAAATATACTTTGTATGTTACAGAGAGCGACAAACCCCGTGATGTTTTCTTATCGATTTACATTTCTTCGAGGATAGGCTGAATCAACCCTGTTTATTATCTCCAAATATTTATGAAGTGAAAGACCACGTATATTATCATTAACTAATTATTCAAGGTAGCACTAGTTAATTAACACCCACATGAAGTAATATCTATATACTAGTCAATGTCTAATCGATATTCGCATATATAACACAAATTCGTCTTTAGCAATGCGAATGCGATTCTGAATACAAATATATATATATGGACACTCTATTCTTAATATACAATGCGTATCTGTTATGAATGGCATATCTTGGATAAAGCGTATTAACAGCTATCAAAAATTCCTCTACCACAGTTCAGTTTATACTTGGAACGTATAATCCCAATTTGACAGACTGAGTACCAAGCATCAGTGTTTAAGCGACCGGGGAATCGTAAACAAGTCGACTAACAGCTGGAAGAAGCAGATTGATTCTTTAGTGTTATTGAGCCTCTAGAATGGGAAATGCGGATACCAAACTACATTTCCGAAAGGCTGTTGTGCAGCTTACAACGAAAACCCAGGTGGGAGCGCGAGATATACGAGGAAAAGTGGGAAATAAAGTAACACGATATATTCTGCGACTTTGTTGTCGTCGTGTATGCTTGGCTAATTATTGACACGACTTGAAATTATATCTCATTTTCGTATTAAATGAAAGACTGAGATTGATACTGATTGAGACATGTTACTGTTGATTAAAGAGCACTTGTATGAACATTATTTATGTTATGTTTTAATTATTGATGGTGTCCATAGATCTAACATATTAAATACTTATTATTAGGTTATTAAAATGAATTATATGTTAACACATCTGTTTTGACATACCTTTACATAGCTTTGTGATTACTATACATAGAGTTTATATCTGTGATATTGGTGTTTTTGTATTTTTATATTAAGTCCAAGTTCTCTGTTTTGATTTCAGTTGAAAGGTATTCCATTAGGTAGTTGCACATCAAGAACTTATATTTGATTATTTTTAAAGTAGTTAGATACTAAAAGTGTCTTTAAGGACAAAAAACAAACAATAAGAGATTTAGTTATATATATAGGGATTCATTGTAATGGACTGGCATTTGTAAACCTCAGATCTAAAGGTTGAATACCTGTATAGTTTAAAGGTCACTGACAGGATTGTGTCTGTTTCCTTTGATTTGATTTAATGTGTAAAAATAAATATTAAATACAGTTGATATGTTTCTCCTTTGAATAAAAAGGTGTTAGATGTTAGGGGGAAGTAGCATGCACAATTAGATGGTTAGATGGAAAATATTGTTATTTTATAGTTGACTTATCCAATGAACATGTAGAAGAGTACAGAGATAAAGTAATTTTCCGTCTGTGGGAGAGTTCCAAACTTTGTAGTATTCTCAGGGAGATTATTTGAATGTATAGCATAAAATGTCAAGGTAGTCCAAGTTTCACAAAAGTGTTTCATGTTATTGAAACTGATATTATTAATTATATTTGTATGATTTATGTGTTAAGATATAGTGATATCTTATGAGTAATGACCATAATCTGTTATATAAAATCTTGTATATAGATGTATTATGAAATTTTTAAATCTTTTAGAGAATGCCTGCCAAGACTTTTTGATATCTTATGAGTAATGACCATAATCAATTATATAAAATCTTGTTTATAGATATATTATGAAATGTTTGAATCTTTTAGAGAATGCCTGCAAAGACTTTTTGATAGCTACTAGCATGTTAACTGTATTTTTGAATCCATAGTACTCTTTATTATTTTGAGCTATTTTAGTATATGCTGGGAATTCACAATTTTTGGTAGACCATTTTATTCTTAGATAAGAATCTGAAATAGTGATGCATTAACACTTTAGGACAAATCTTACACTTTTGCCAAGATTTCTCTTGTAAAAATTAATGTAAAAGGAAAAAAAATAGAAGAAATAGATGAAAAATTAATCCTTATTCTACAGATTTAAGAGATGTTTAAAATATTAGGCCAAATTGTTACTGACAATAATGAATGAACTTGACTCTGTAGCTTTTGATTATTTGAGGTTAGTGATTTAGTGATTTAGGTAAATGTTTAACACAGGACTGCACCCGTTAGAGACTAAGTCCCCTGACTCCAGCCAACAATCCTGGGGAATCCCATTGGGAACTTATTAGGGCAGATTAAATATGGATGACATTGCAAAATAATGGTAATAAAAAAGTAATATTAAATAGAAAAATGAAAAATGCAAGCCAAGAATCATAATTCAAATGATAAAGAAATTGGGAAGATGAAAAACCTGAGCCAAGAATTATAATTCAAATGATATAGAAAGTAGAAAAATGAAAAACCCGAGCCAAGAATCAATATTTAAAAACTAAAGAAAGTGAAATTCTAAAAACCCGAGCCACAGAAGATAGCTATGTGACATTTTGATATATTTCAGCCAATTGATGCAACAGACGACTCATTTTGGGAGCAGTTCTGGGGGGAGCATGTGACTTCAGTGCAGGATGTTTTTGCACTGATACCTGCGGCAGAGATTCGGTCCCTAAGAGAAGAAGCACCTTCTAATTTAGCAACACTATGTTACAAAGCGGTTGAGAAGCTTGTTAATGCAGCAGATACAGGATGTTCAACACAGCAGGAACAACAGATAGGTATGATATATTCTCTCTCTCTCTCTCTCTCTCTCTCTCTCTCTCTCTCTCTCTCTCTCTCTCTCTCTCTCTCTCTCTCTCTCTCTCTCTCTCTCTCTCTC
>NW_020868637.1:338382-348382 GCF_003789085.1 Penaeus vannamei | reverse complement strand
ATTTTTGTTGCTATGATCTAAGTTTGACATGGGCAGATACTAAAGAATATGATTTTGTTCACAATCAGGACAAACATGAAGATCTTCAGAGTATTGACAGTTGTGAGTTCATCTGGGAGGCTGGTGTGGGGTTTGCTCATTCTCCCCCTCATGTGCCAAATCAAGACTTGAACCGAACTGAGATCCTCAAACTCATCCTCACATGCTTCAGTCAGAGCATTTATCAGCCTTCTTCAGGTAAGTAAAAAAAACATATGTTTGACCTCTCTTTATAATGAACATGTTTGTAGATATGTATAATGTAGTGCAGTGGTTCTTCAGGTAAGAAATATAACTTTATGAATTACTTGAATTGATATCACTAGTTTTTTTGTGAGCTTTATTTCCTAAATGTATTGACTATGTTGGTATGTTATTGGTACACTTATTTTTTCTCTGTTTATTTATTCCCAGTCAAAGTGTATATATTTATTGCCAGTTTTATTTCTTCCATTTCAGATGGCACAGAGTCTCCAAATCGCTGGATCGCAGTGTTCACCTCAGCTGACAATCGCCATGCCTTACCTCTTTTCACGTCCTTGCTTAACATTGTCTGCGGTTATGATCCAGTTGGATTTGGTGTCCCCTATAACCACTTGCTGTTCTCTGACACCCGAGAACCACTTGTGGAGGTGGCCCTACAGATTCTCATTACAACTTTAGATCATGATGTAACTGCTGCTTTGTCGGAGATGGAGGAGGTAGGAGCAGAATTATCAAAGAAATATTTTTGTTTCCAGTGCCTATAGAGTATTGATAATAAAATAAGAGATTTCAAAATAGCCATATTTAATGTTTGCATCATCATCCCCCTGATTTTGATAATTCTGTTTGATAGGCAACGGTCCCAGATAATCTCTTCATTAATTACCTGAGTCGCATTCATCGTGAGGAAGATTTCTCATTTGTCCTGCGTGGTTTCACAAGGCTCCTGAACAACCCGCTTCAGCAAACATATCTTCCACATTCCACAAAGAAAGTCAACTTCCACCAAGAGCTGCTGGTTTTCTTCTGGAAGTTCTGTGATTATAATAAGGTAAATTAGTCCTTAAACATATTATAACAATCCCTATGATTTTTGCATAACTTATTTGTAGATGAAATGATATTAGGTTTGAAAAGAACTGTTCCTTGAATGTCTGATGGTTGACACAAAGAGCATCGTTATAAAAATATAATTGTATTTTCTTTTTTCTCAGAAATTCCTTTTCTACGTACTAAAAAGCAGTGATGTCCTAGATATTCTGGTTCCCATACTATATCACCTCAATGATGCACGAGCAGACCAGTGTAAGTAAACTTTCTTACCCTATTTTGTTTGTGATAGACCTATGGAAGCATTGATTAAAGCAACATTGAAAAAAGAATTACTTAAATGTTTTAATATTTGTCAGTGTTCATTAATATTTCATAAAAAATTTTTATTGCATTATTATACTATATGTACACAGCATTAGTAGAGAATATTACTCAAATCAGATTTCTAAATCATATACATGATTATTAGATATTACTAGCAATCAGTATGGAAGTTAAAACATTGCCGGCCTGAATATGTAATGTCCTGTGTAGTTTTGTCTTTTGAAAAATGTTAACAGTAAATGGCTCCACAAGTGTTCAGCCACCAGGGAGCCAGTTAGAAGGCCCACATGACCTCAATTGATTTCTTATTTCCTTGAGTTTTTCAGAATAAGGTGTTTTTTCTAATGCTGTCATTATTGTTACTAATATTATGATAATCATGATATTATTAACAATGCCAGTAAAGCAAAAAAAAAGAACATTTCTGGAAATCAAAGAAACAGATGAGATAGGTTGGACTATTAATTGATTCTTTGGTGATTAAGTACTTGTAGAGCCATTTATGAGCAAAGAATTAATAATCTAAACTTGCAATGGGCAAGGCATGTACATACAAGCGTGCCGTGATGGCAATGAGTTAATTCTTCTATTACTGACAGAAGGATTTTATTCTTGATATGATTGTAGAACTGAAACTACATACTGTATATGATTTCTAACCTACAGCTAGAGTGGGCCTGATGCACATTGGTGTATTTATTCTCCTCCTGCTTAGTGGAGAAAGAAACTTTGGTGTTCGCCTTAACAAACCTTATACAGCATCTATGCCCATGGATATACCAGTGTTTACAGGTAGGTGTTCATTTTACTGAGGTAAATGGAAGTTGTAGAGGACATCTTGGTAACCATTACTTCTCTTTTGAGTTAATGGTTTTTGATAAGAATGAATACTATCAAGCCTACTGTGATTATGACATGTTTATAGATGGAGATCTAGTTTTGCCCCTGACTTATGTTGATTTTAATATTACTAGGCTTAATGATGAATTTTAGATAATTAATGCAGACTTTTGATTGTTGAAACTGATGTACTTTTGATCTAGTCTTGAAACTTAGATATTCTCAACAGGTACTCATGCAGACCTTATGATCATCGTCTTTCACAAGATTATAACGACTGGCCATCAACGTCTCCAGCCCCTCTTTGACTGTCTTCTGACCATCCTAGTTAATGGTGAGTGAATCAGTCAGACATAAGGAGAAGACCTAAACCCAGACTAATACCTATATCCAAATGTACAGTCACACTCTTACATATAATCATACAAAGGCCATTATCAAGTTTTGATAGGTGGGGGTATAGGAAGAAATGATAAAGTAATTGTTTCTTACAGTTTAATTAAAATGTGTATGTAGCCTCTCCTTTTTCTTATGATTATACAAAAAATGTTGTAGTAAGTTGTAAATAGATCATAGAATGTATATACTGTGTTTACAAAGACTTTGTAAACACATAACCAACCTAGATTTGCTTCTCAGGGTTAAGTTTACCAACAGAGTGAAACAAAGTGGGCAAAGCCTCTTCTGAATGAAGTATAGTATGATGATTACTAGAAAGGCTCTACAAAATTATTTCATGCATATGAAACGAAGATTGTGTGTCATATTTATTTCTTCATTTGTGAAGTTGCTTTAAATAGTGTGTGATTTAACTCGGTATTCACTTTGCATTTTGCAGTGTCACCATACATCAAGACAATGTCAATGGTGGCTGCCAATAAGTTACTGCATCTCCTGGAGGCTTTTTCTACCCCTTGGTTCCTCTTTTCTGCACCACATCATCACCATCTGGTCTTCTTCCTTCTGGAAACATTCAACAACATTATCCAGTATCAGTTTGATGGTAAGTAATTCAGTTCAGATTATGACATGGAGATAGTTCCCTTAAGGACCTTGGAATGTCATAACTTGTTCTATTTTAGGAGCTAGTTAAATGGTAATGAAACTCGACTGCAAATATAGGAAACTTTTCATTTTTTCTTGAATTTCAAGTATTTTATCACCATTCTTATTTTTGTTTTTCTGTCGTATTATTTTCGTCGAACCAGAGCTTGAAACCTGAAGATATTACCTCTCACATAAATAGAAATGGGAAACTTTGACCAAATATGTGAAAAATTGTGGTAGTATTTATTCTCATGTCTGTATCACACACATGGTTAGGTAAAGTGTAAAAAAATAGAGGGTTTTACTTTCAAATAACTTACATGTAAAGAAATAAAATTTATATTTATTATGCAATGTAAAAACATATTTTTGAAAGTGCAGGTATAAATGGATAAAAGATGAAGAAGAAGTAGTGTTTGCATAGCTTAGGGGATGAGATGGTGGGTATTGCTGCAGGATTGTTCAAGGCTGTGCAAGATTTATAACACGTACTGAACATGTCCCCTTCACAGTTTTTTACAGCTTGCATATGATTGTCAGGGATAAGGTTGAATATATAGAATATGATGAGTGTCAGTCAATGTTCATAGGACAGTATGGGATAATACTTGTAAATTTACTCTTAACAGGTAACAGCAACCTGGTCTACACAATCATTAGGAAACGGCAGGTATTCCACTCCCTAGCAAACCTTCCAACGGACTGTGGTAGCATTAACAAATCCCTCAATAAGCGAGGGAAGAGACCACTTGTCCGACAGCACTCCTCAAAGTCCCATCATGGCAGCCAGACTATGGAAGGAGCACAGCCTGCACAGCCAGCTCAGCCTGGTACCAAGACTGCCACCCTTGCAGCTATGCCAGGTGAGAGAGACTAGTGTCTGCTGGGTATGTGTGTATACCCTGTGTCTCTTCTTGCATGGGTTAGATTAAAGGTTAAAGTAGAGAGATCATTCATGTCTATATCTACATATGGCTTTATCTATCTATATCTATATCATTATCCATATGTATCTATATATATGTATCTGACTATCTATTAATCAGTTTCTGTCTGCCTGTCTATCTATCTATCTATCTGTCCTTCTCTCTATCTGTCTGTCTTTCTTTCTATCTATCTATCTATCTCTGTCTGTCTGTCTTTCTACCTACCTCTCTATTTATCTGTATATCTATCTTTCAATTTATATATAGATATGTATTGCATCAAATGTTAACACTGTTTAATTGTATAAAGGTAATCTTAATGGGGTTTAATCTACCCCATGAAGGAAAACTTGTGGGAAAATATTGTTGTGCATTATTTTATATAAGAAAAAGAAATGGCATGAGCTTTCACCTTTCTTCTGTGATTTACAACTAGAACTTGTTGTAATTGATATTGTAAAAACTTGAGATGATAATGATAATTCTTTTTTTTAAGAAGTAAACAGTTTTTAAACTTTCATTATTTCAAAACAAAATATGATGCAGTTTCAGAGACAAAGATTGACATCTTTGTAGTCCAAAGCACAATCATCAGGGAAGTCATTTTTGCATTTTATGATAAAAATATCATCTTTATACCTACTGAAGATTTTCCTATGTGGCTTTGATGTCTATAGTGAATTTCAAATGAAGAATATTGCCAAAATATGAAAAGATAACAAACAGAAAGAAAGATATCCATTAATTGTTCACTGTGCACAGGCCCCAACCTCTCTGATCTGGAAATCAGTCATCACACTTTGCATAATGCTAAAAACTAGAAACATGATGTCACTTTTATAAAATATTCTCTAATGCCCCAAGGTGAGGCAAGTGCAATTTCACACACACTTCCCTTCTTGACACATTTCACTGAGCATTGGTGCTACTGAGTTACCCAGGCTAGTGTGACTCATGGCAGTGGAATGACAACTGAAATGTTTTGCTGAGGCTGATTACACCTCAGGTTTCCCTATCAGTGTTCATATTTGTGTACTTATATTGAACTGAGGGTGCACTATAACCTAAAGGCTCACTTTTTTCTTCCAGGATTAGAGAAAATGACAGAGAAAGAATCAGCTCACCCAACCACACAGCAGCTAAACGAACTCACAACCTCGGCCACTGTTAATGGGGATTTGGTAGGGCCCGTGTCACCCACATCTCTTGTAGCTCCGGCAGCGATCGGAGAAACCATTCCCCAGGATGTGAGTGATACAACTTCTTCCATTCCAAAAGGCACAAGTATTCAGCCACCAACAGAAGACCACAACTTGCCAGCTGTAGATGAGCTCAAGATTTCTGACAAGGTAATGTAAAATGATACTGCTTATTGTTATTTGTTTATAGAACAGTAAAAGAAAAAAATGTAGGATAGTATGAAAAAATGGGAGATTGACAAACTTAGGATCATATGATCACATTACAGAATGCCCAGCCTCCAAGAATAAATTACTTAGTGTAAAAGTGGTAGCATTTCTAGTTTTGATATGCCAGAATTTATCTCAAAGAAAAGGAAAGAAAAGAAGGGAAAAAGTTACCATCAACTTTTAGTATTGCAGTCTACTAAATGAGAATAATTGATGTTTTTTCCTCATGGAGATCAAATAATTGTGCAAGATATGCAGCTGCAAGTGATCTTGAATGCTATGCTTTTGTACTTGCTGTCATATTTTTTTGTATTCCATTTCTATTTGGCAGCTTTTGCCTAGCTATCAGACTCTCAAGAAGTGGGTGGTATTGTTTACAGCTTTGGGTATTTTAGATTTGGTAGAGAAAGAAGGAAATTGTGTGTGGTGGATATACTACATCATAACTATTTATGTTTGTCTGTTGGATTTTACAGGCTATGATTAAAAAAAAAAGATAACTAATTGTGTAAAGCAATTGATGATACAGTACATGCCCCTTTGGTATTGATATATATGAACAATTTACTTTAGAAATAGCCAGTTAGTAACCAGAACAGCATTCAGTTTCTTAGTTAGTTGCAGTAACTTTTATGTAGGGAGTAGGCAGTCTTTGTGATATCTCCTTAACCCATCCATGGCAGACAAGTGCCACTTTGTCTTTGCATCCCTCACAGGTTTATATATTTCGCCAAATTCAAAACTTGGAAATGTTTTCTTTTTTTCCTTTTAAAAATAGTAATAATAAAAAAAAATTGAAAGTGTTGACTGTTAGTTGATGTTATGGAATACTATAACAATACAAAAGGGCACAAGTGTGTGGTTTTACTCAGTGTGGTGAAGACACACTAAAGCTCACTCAGGCAAGGATGGCTGGTAAAAAGCAAGGGATGTCATATTGAATACTTGAGTATTCAAGGAATTGTGATTTATGCTTACAATAATTTTTCACAGTGTTTTGTTAAATGTTTTGAAATATACCAATTTAATATGCATATTATGTACAATATTTATTGACATACATTTCAACATTACACTTCAAGTGGTTCCTCTGAAAGAAGCCTAGAATATGTCAATTGTATTGTAGCTATTTTGTCATTCTGATTGATTATACACAGCCAAAATGACAGTTCATACACGTGGTGCAACCATATCTTCACATCTTTGAACTTTTATATATTAACCATATTTGACTCCACACACACTTCACACTCCTTTCAAGTCCCATATCATCACTCCTCTAACCATCCTTACCTTGAAGTTGCTATGTTATACATGACTTCCCATCCCCAAACATCCTGAGCTCTACATGTTACGGTTATGCAGGAGGAGAGTGAGGTGGAAGGGGAGGAGAGTCTGTGCAGATGGCCGGGGGAGGTTGAGGAGATGGAAGGGGACAATAAAACTCTCCTCCTGACCGATCTCCAGCCGGCTCCCCTCAGCCTCACGACATCTATGGTGGGCAACATCGTATGTTACGGAGCATGTGCGAGGCATCCCTTTGCATCCGTACCCTGAATAGCATTTCTTGATTACTGTCTTAGTGTTGTATTTTGGCTGACAGAGCTTTAGATATTTTTTTTAGTACTATTTATTTACTGTATTTATTTGTTTATTTACTTATTGACATGTGTATTTATCTTTCAAATTTCTTAAAGCTGTATTAGTAGGGGATGATTTCACTGCATTTCTATGAATAATTGTCAATTTACATGGCTTAAAGTTTATGGCTTATTCTTAATCCTTAAATGGTGGGATGTGTGATATTGTGTCTTTATGGGGAAGAGCTGGGGGCATAATATTACATCCAGATCTTGGGCCAAGTGGAATTTTGCCTGCCTGAGAGGGCTGCCTTGGTGCTCTTTACCCATCTTTTATGGGCTTTGAAACAATATGGAAAAAACAGTGAAGTGAATAGGTGAAAAGTAGTATAAAAGTGGATAATGTTTTAGTTTTGATAAATTGAATGTTTATTTTTTCATGGATGTTCTTTAATTAATTTTATTATTTTTTCTTCTTTATTTTAACTTACTGTATTTTTTTAGTATACTGGTAATATCACTGCATGTACAGTATTGGACTGAAGCTCAATTGTAATAATTGAACATCAAACTACTAATATGCCTTGAATTTATTATATTAACATGTATAGTGCACCCATAGAAATAGAACCATGTTGTGCTGAATGTATTTATGATTGCATAAATTTAACAAAAGTAGGTAATATGCTTTGTTGAAAAAAAAAATCTGAGCCACTATTGATGTATTTATATGTATAGCAATCACCTACATTCATTAGTTAAATTAAGATAGAAAATGAAAAGGTAAGACGAGCATATTTTCATGATATCTTAATTTTTTCCTTCAAGTCAAGGAGATTTAAGTCCATTCATGGAGTGTGTGCTATATATAAGAAGGTATAAGAAGAAGAAAATAGAACAGTATATGGGAATTTCTTTTCCATTTGGAAGAACTAGAATGGAAACATTGTATAATAATAAGTGATTAAGGAATTTAGTGTAGGATATGAATACCCTAAAAATAAAAGTGAAGTGACGTATACTACAAGCAACATTGTTAGTGTTTCATGGAAATTGACCTGAGGTTATAAAGCAGAAATTCTAAATGCAAAGAAAGAGAATGGATTTTATTATTTTACATTGTGTATTTGTTATTTCTGTATGAAAATTGTAATGCACGCAGTACATTGCAGTACATTTTTTATCCCTTTTTAAAGTTATTACATATTTCAGTGCCCTGTAAACCTAACAAACCTTACAATACCTTTCACTGCATGTTTCCTGCAGAGAAACTGATAGCATGTATGTTTTCACAAACCAGAGTTTTATGAAAAGAGTTCCTTCACATTGTTTCTGTCTTTTCTTTTATAAGAGGAATGAGTTCAGCATATTTTTTTCCAATTCTCTTTCAGAAAGAGAGAGAAAAAATGCACTTTTTCAATATTATTATTTATCATTTTTTCAGCCCAACCGACCTGAGAGTCCTGCACTATCACTGAAGTCAGCTCTGTCTGACTCTTCTGGTCCCAGCACCATGTCAGTGCCACAATCAGAATCTGCAGGCTCAGCATTAGGAGGCTCGGCACAGCAATGGCAGCCCAGCTCTGGCTGGGTGCTCAGCTGGAAGAATAAGCTCCCCCTGCAGACCATTATGCGGTTGCTGCAAGTGCTTGTTCCACAAGTGGAGAAGATCTGCATTGATAAGTGTGTTTTGTTTTTGAAGCTACTGGTTGTTTGAAATTTTTTCTTTTTCTTCTTTGTTTCTTTTTAGCTTATACAAGTTTTGTATCAGTGTGTCATAGGGTAATGCCTGTCTATCCTCATTTTTATTTATCTCTCTATCTGTTCATATATATATTTACTTGTGTATGTATTTATGTTTGAATGGTTCTGAGTTTATTAAATTGTAAGAATAAATTCTGTGTTTTCTAGGGGATTAACAGACGAAAGTGAGATCCTGCGTTTCCTGCAGCACGGAACTCTAGTAGGACTGCTGCCAGTTCCTCATCCCATTTTGATTCGCAAATACCAGGCCAATGCTGGTACTGCTACCTGGTTCCGTACTTACATGTGGGGCATCATTTATCTAAGGTAAAGGATCATCTTATTGTTTTTTCATGGCAAACTATCCCAAAGTTTTCAGTTTGTTGTGAATTATATTTCAGTCTTACAGCCATTGAAAGCTGTCCCTTCAAGAGAACTAAGGTGGCAGTAATGAAAATAGGCTATTTTTATTTCTTTACTCTGTTTGTCTCTCCAATTTCATTAGGTGAAATTGATTGTTTTTTTTTTTTTTTTTTTACTTTGTTATAGATAAATACTTTCTGTTGGATGACTTGATGTAATTCTGATTGTAAAAGATGTGGGAATTATTCAAATTCAGCATTTGTATGGAAAAGAAGATATGAGAGTGCATCAGCTGCATTACTCTACCATACTTGGTCCAGTACTTTGACCATTCAACAGTGTAAGCAAATATCTTGTGGTTAAACCAAATTGTTCTGCCTACTGTTTGCGCCATTGAACAGGGCAGTAGTTCTGATGTCGATAGCAGCCAAATGGGAGTAAATTTGCACGAGGTAGATTATGATATTACCAGACCAGTCTCTTTATGGTAATTTGTATTACAGAATGATCTGCTGTGTTCTATATAGATTTCTTAAAAAAGAGAAGAGTCAATGTAAATTCTCATTTTAAAACTTTTACTTTTCAGAAATGTTGATCCTCCAATATGGTACGACACAGACGTGAAGCTGTTTGAAATTCAGCGGATATAAAGCATCTTTAATGTGGTCAACAAAGAAAATAGATTTGTCTT
>NW_020868637.1:330882-333382 GCF_003789085.1 Penaeus vannamei | reverse complement strand
TTTCCAGGCTTTTCCACAATTAGAATATAAGCTTGTAAACACCAACTTGTCATAACAATGGCGATCATCTCTTGTTTACAATGCTAGTAAAAGAGGTATAACTTTTCAGACCCCAGGGTCACAAACTAAAGCCGTATGAAAACAATTTTTCTTTAATTTGATCTCAAGGCTTAATTCTCGGAAATAAATAAATAAGAGGCTGTTTTTTCCTTGAGAGCTTTGAGAATGGCCACATTAAATAGTACCTGCTTATCTGACAGTTTCTAAACCAGGAAATGGAGTTACTCTTACGACTTACTGTGTCACTTGACAGATGATTGTATTTTTTGTTTTAACTAATTTACATTACTTATTGGTTATGTCTAATTCTATTATTATTGTTTAAGAGGTTAACAATATAATGAAATACAATCTGTAAATACAGTTTTGAGTTTACATCTCTATACGTATGCATTTATCAGACTGAATGTGGCTTTAGTTCCTATTAAATCCAAAATACTTTGTGTAAGAAGTTTTATTGTTTGACTGATTACCATATATTGTGCTTCATTGGCATGTTGCTAAGATATGTATTTCTGAATACATATAAATTTTCGTATTCAGAATACTAATTACATATTTTATTTTGAGAGTAGATATAGGATAATGGGATTAAGAAATTTAAGTTTTAAGTAAACCAGAACAGCTAAAAGGGAATGTTATCAAACTGTAATTGCATTATAGATAATGCTGAAATGTCCATAGGGATTTATATAACTCAACTTTAAGGCTAGTTATGTTTTAGCATTGGTTTTTCTCTTCTAGCATTCTGTAGATTTGATAACATTATTACTTATTTCTTTTTTGCTTTTCTTTTTTCATGTCAATGTGTTTGGTCCAAAATGGATTATGCAGTCAATTTATTGAATGAGGGAAGTTATTACTTTTAAATATTTATTCCAGATTGTTCTACTCATGGGAGAGCTTTTAATTTTTGGCTAGGCCATGACAGAAATAATACAGAATATGAACCTCTGATGGAAGGGTATCTATAGTGTATGTACTGTGTCCTGTAAGTGTGTGATTCCTTAATGAGAAGGTTACCCATTCTTTTTTTTGTAGAATGTCTCTGTTCAAATTATGGGATATCTTTAATATTATTGAGTATATCACATCAAAGATTACTTTATGAAATAAATACCAGCTTTCTGCATTTGTAATAAATCAATGCCAGCTTTAGCTCATCATGCATGGGATCTAATTATCATGTTCTCAGGGTAAAATGTAGTGTTGCATACCAAGGAATACCCTGTATGGTTGTAGTAAGCTAATGGATTCTGCAGAGAGGGATGCAAGGTATGTGAAGTGCATCTGATTAGAGGTATTTTAAGAGTTAGCATGAGTGTGTTAGGATGTGGGTGCAGGGACACTATTAATATAGTAAATTGGTATGCAGATGGTTCACAACTGTTACGCCAGCCAAAAAGAAAATAACTTTTATATACATATCAGATTTCAATATTATCAATGATCTATTTTGCCAGTGCTTTATTAATTGTAGTATCTTCAGTCTCCATCCTCTCCCAGAGCAGGTAAACACACCCAGATATAAAGCTACCTAGCTTATGATGACCCTGCTCCAAACAGCAGAATCTTAACTCATCTTCAGCTTCAAATAACTCGTCCCCTTCTAAGATTAAAGCAAACAGACTTGATTCGGCGTAGATATACTCTGCTTTTGGTCCTTTCAGTTAAGTACATTTAATCAAAAGAGATATATTAGGCTGCTCTCAGAATAGGGGTTCTTAATAAGAGTCACTTTATCATTCTTCATTTACATTAAAGTTTTATCCTGCATTTATATTTTATTCTAAACATATGCAACCTCATTCCCACATTATGTGGATACCAGCATGCCTAAGTACACTAATATGGTTAGTAAAAAATACACTTCTTTTACTTGTAACTGAAAAATTGAAAATGTGAGTTACTGGTACTTATTCCATATTAAGTTATGCTGAAATACTGTTGTGTATTAAGTGCCTACACATGTATGTTACCATAATTTTTCTATGTTTGCTTGCAAGCATATATTAGGAATCTTAACCATGTTATGTGCCATTCCAGTAGCATGAGGTAACTCCCAAGGGAAATCCTTCCATGAACAATTTAATAGGTTATAAGATGTGATTACATAGGATGTTTTTTGATTTTCAGTCATAGGAGTGTAAAAAAAATGTACAAGATCTGTATATTGGTTCAAATAGACATATATTTTTGGGATTTATAAAAACAACAAAAATATTTAATATGATGCTGTTTACTTATAGAAGAAATGAAAGATGTTGCCAAGGGAATCTTATATCTATAAACAAAAAACTATATGGAGCTTACCAGTTGACATTGTAAGAAGATGGAATGATTGCGAAAAAAAGAGTTCGGGAATTGAACCTCTAAATCAGTGTTCTTTAGTCATTTACTTTATCAGCATTTCTTTCTCAGTTGCTGGATTTGGATTATC
>NW_020868637.1:322802-325782 GCF_003789085.1 Penaeus vannamei | reverse complement strand
CCCAAGGTATCCCACAGAAGAACAGGGTCTGTCAGACTGCCAAGCACTGCGAAACGATCAGAGATTGCCTCAGCAAACCCGCGGGCACACTCCCCCCTCCCTCAGCCTGTCAAATGAAACACCCTAGGTGATCATTTGACCGCTGGGGGTTTTGAAGTGGACCCGGAGGGTAGCCACAACCAATCTATGGTCAGTACCACAGAACTCAGCACTCCTGTACACCCTGCAATTCTGAAGGATCCTCCAACGAGTGCTAACAAGTATGTGGTCGATCTCCTTGGCTGCGTTACCCGCATCACTGTACCATGTCAGCGATGTGGGTCTGGGCGCTGGTACCAGGAGCCAGAAATCCTCAATTTCTGGGACCTAGCAAAGTCCCGGAAAAGGAGGCTATTCTCGCTACCGGCATCAGCTCCTGAACCATGGGACCGACAGACATCTCATAGCCAGCTCGATCACAGCCAGATACCGCATTGAAGTCGCCCAGAACAATGCGAATATCTCGTCGGGGACATCTGTCTACCACAGATGTAAGTTTGGCGTAGAAACATCTCTTTCACGTCAAGTTTACAAACATCGGTAGGAGCGTACACAGCAATAAGAGACATGAAGCCAAAAGAAAGCTTCAATCTCAATACCATTATACGCTCATCAACAGGAGTAACCTCTACTACGAGGGCTGGAGTCTGCTGGAGACGGCAATGGCTACTCCCTGGAGATGGTGGCCATCGCTGCGGCCCGACCAGTAATAGGTGTAGCCACCTACACAGGTCATGCCGCTGCCAGGCCTCCTCACCTCCGAGAGAGCAGCCACCTCAACTCTCAGCCTCCCCAGTTCCCTCGACAGTAGAGGCAACCGATCATCCTGACGCAAAGAACGGACGTTCCAAGCCCCACCCTAACTTCCCGCCTGAGGTTCAGCCTCTGGCAGTCGCTCCGGGTGGATGCCACCTCTGCCACCCCCACCGACGCTGCCCCATATAAAGGGTGGCGGGCTGCGTGCCCATCATCCACCTGTGGGGTTCCCGAGGGCTTTCCCCCACAAGCTTCACTCTCTGGCGGCCACCAGAGCGCAGGCGAGACGGGTAGTTCCCGTTCCCAGCCTGCGCTCCAGCAGTCGCCCTCCCAGCAGGGCCCACAGTCCGCCTCACTTGCTGGGTGGGAGGGGCTTTTCCCCTCCTCCCAGCCTTTCCATTTATAGGTTCACTGCCGATTGGTTTATATCTGGGGGAGGAGGACTGGCAAGGCCCACCTCCCCCGAGCCTCCCATTAACCCCAGGGGCTAGGGGGCAGGAGTTGGTACAGGGCCAGGGCGTGTCCACACGCCGGTGGGCCATGGCCCTGAACTCTGGGGCCTCCTGCTGCTCCGAGATCCCCCTCAGTTTAGCCTGGAACCGCAAGGTACCCAGTTTCCATGGGTGGCCACGAGGAGGCACTGCAGGGAGTCTCGATGATGGAGAGGCTATGCACTGGCAGGGGGAGGCTTATGCAGAGCTGCTCCCTTTTTTGCACGAGGCTAGCCAGCGGTGGCAGCTGTAAGCGAGAAGGCATGCAGAAGCTCTTAACACTAACTAGACTACCACTCCATCGCTTCACACCACCCTGCGCATGAAGCACCCACCCATATATATATATATATATATATATATATATATATATATATATATATTATATATATATATATATATATATATATATATATATATATATATATATATATACAATATATATATATATATATATATATATATATATATATATATATATATATATATATATATATATATATATATATATATATATATATATATATATATATATATATATATATATATATAATATATATATATATATATATATATATATATATATATATATATATATATATATATATATGTATATATATATATATATATATATATATATATATATATATATATATATATATATATATATATTATGGGTGGGTGCTTCATGCGCAGGGTGGTGTGAAGCGATGGAGTGGTAGTCTAGTTAGTGTTAAGAGCTTTTGCATGCCTTCTCGCTTACAGCTGCCACCGCTGGCTAGCCTCGTGCGAAAAAGGGAGCAGCTCTGCATAAGCCTCCCCCTGCCAGTGCATAGCCTCTCCATCATCGAGACTCCCTGCAGTGCCTCCTCGTGGCCGCCCATGGAAACTGGGTACCTTGCGGTTCCAGGCTAAACTGAGGGGATCTCGGAGCAGCAGGAGGCCCCAGAGGTTCAGGGCCATGGCCCACCGGCGTGTGGACACGCCCTGGCCCTGTACCAACTCCTGCCCCCTAGCCCCTGGGGTTAATGGGAGGCTCGGGGGAGGTGGGCCTTGCCAGTCCTCCTCCCCCCAGATATAACCAATCGGCAGTGCATATAAATGGAGAGGCTGGGAGGAGGGGAAAAGCCCCTCCCACCCAGCAAGTGAGGCGGACTGTGGGCCCTGCTGGGAGGGCGACTGCTGGAGCGCAGGCTGGGAACGGGAACTACCCGTCTCGCCTGCGCTCTGGTGGCCGCCAGCCCAGAGTGAAGCTTGTGGGGGAAAGCCCTCGGGAACCCCACAGGTGGATGATGGGGCACGCAGCCCGCCACCCCTTTTATATGGGGCAGCGTCGGTGGGTGGCAGAGGTGGCATCCACCCGGAGCGACTGCCAGAGGCTGAACCTCAGGCGGGAAGTTAGGGTGGGGGCTTGGAACGTCCGTTCTTTGCGTCAGGATGATCGGTTGCCTCTACTGTCGAGGGAACTGGGGAGGCTGAGAGTTGAGGTGGCTGCTCTCTCGGAGGTGAGGAGGCCTGGCAGCGGCATGACCTGTGTAGGTGGCTACACCTATTACTGGTCGGGCCGCAGCGATGGCCACCATCTCCAGGGAGTAGCCATTGCCATCTCCAGCAGACTCCAGCCCTCGGTAGTAGAGGTTACTCCTGTTGATGAGCGTATAATGGTATTGAGATTGAAGCTTTCTTTTGGCTTC
>NW_020868637.1:259215-269215 GCF_003789085.1 Penaeus vannamei | reverse complement strand
CGGAAATTTCTTCCGCCAGAAGTTTCCTCATGTAGTGGTCAGGCAGCCCGCTGTCCTCCACAGCGGGCTGCCTGACCACTACATGAGGTAGTCACTGCGAAGTAGTGTCCGACCGACATTGATTCACTCTCACCATGCAAGTTTGCGAGCTTCCCTCCGGGTCACAGTGTCCCCACGACGTTCACCGCTACTTCACTTGCATGTAACAATGTATTACACATGTGTACGTGTGTTTATATCTATCTCTTTTTATTTTCATCCATCGGTCTCTCTGTATTAAAACATGCATCGTTTTTATCTACCTGTAGTAGGTCTATAAAAGTCGCTCATTAACTCACTCTTTCTTCCTCTCTCTCTCTCTCTCTCTCTTGCTATGTATATTTATAGATAGATATATTGAAAGTTTGATAAATAAATAGAGAGATAGATGAATAGAAACCTAACGAAACTAAGCATTTTAGGTGGTTTAGATAAAGTTATTATTTGACCTGCATTAAATGTTTAATCGTGCATTTCAGACACTGACCGGCTTATCATCTTTCTAAGTTCCGATCATTCAATTAATCTATTCACCTTTTTATCTTCATCTATATATTTCCAGCGCTTTCCTTATACACATTATTGATATTCTAATGAGATAATTCAATTGGCAGAAATTTTTCATATACATATTTATGTATTTTGTGTAATGATACATTTTGATCGTTCTTTTAAAATCCAAAGGTGATAGCTGTAGTAATAATGTTCCTCCTTGTTTAAATGATGCTCATTTCAGTATTAGCGGAAAAATAGCAACAACAAATGGTAATACTGATTAGATATACAGTGATGAATGGTAACCATTATACTGTGCTTATGTAGTTTTGTTTGTGGCTTTGCATGTCTGTGTTTGATTATGACACTGATGATTGAGAGATGGTGGCGATTTGTAAGTCTCATATTCATAACTAGAATAATATTTACGTCGCTCGCTCTCTCTGTCTGTTTCTATCTCTCTCCTTCACCCCCCCCCCTCTCTCTGTCGCTCTCGCTCTCATTATGTAAGCAAAGCTTTTACTTGTTATATCGAGTAAGTGAATGTCATTTGTTTTTAACTTATGAAACTTCTCGTTTGTATGTGAGGATAATAATATTTCACAAATTACCTGAGTTTAGCTGGGATTGCTCTTAGTCCTTCATACAGTGTGTGGAATGTCTTGACTTAAAGGCGGCGCTAATGAGAGTACAGAAGGAACATCGCCTCCTTCGAACCCCGAAAGAGGAAACAGAGATGATATATTCTAAATGTATGGAAGATATGGCAGAGATGGAACGTTGCGATGACGTCAAATGTCGAACCGCGGAAGGAAAAACAACAGAATGTGACAACGGGACTAGGAATGATTTGGAGTGGATGAGAGATAATGATACGAAGAGGAATGGAGTGGATGAGAGATAATGATACGAAGTGGAATGGAGTGGATGAGAGATAATGATATGAAGTGGATGGGAGCGGAATGGAGTGTAAGAGAGATAATGATATATATTTATATTTATATCAACCATACGATCAAATACATTATGTAACAAGAAGCGTCATCAAAGGGCGAAAAACAGAATATATGGAATCTAGAAAATAATATCAACGGAGGCGACAAAGCAGCTGTCAAAGCAAACAAGCTTTGGATATGCTAGTCTCCCGCGAAGGTCATTCAGTATTGAAAAGAGGGTGAAATCACAAACAACAATGAGGGCGGCAAGCTATTGTAATGTGTATATAGTTACATACACCACACACACACACACACACACACACACACACACACACACACACACACACACACACACACACACACACACACAACACACATATATATATATATATATATATATGTATATATATATATATATATATATATATATATATATATATATATATATATATATACATATATAGGCTTTTTGTAGTGATTTTGTGTTTGTGTGTATGTACAAATAAATTGATATGTATACTTATATTTATATATATATAAATATATATATATAATATATGCATATATACTCCTTTCCATTCATCATCCTTAAGGGGGTCGTCACGCTTAATTTTCACTGATGTCCCACTCCTTGAATATAATGGAAAAACTTATAGATGGCAGACTAAGAGAGAAAGTAGACATGGGGAAAGAACAACTAGGAATTATGAAAGGAAGCGAAACATCTGATGGATGTTTAGGCAGGTAATGGAAAAATTCAGAGAAAAGCAAAGAGATCTACATATGGTATTCATAAACCTTGGAAAGCCCTATGATAGAGTACCAAGACAAGAAATTTGGAGAAGCCAGAGAGAGAAGATGGTTTCTGAAAAGTAAGTTAGAATGCTACAAGAAATGTACAGGAATGCAGTCAACAGGATGAGAAGCAGTGTTGGAGAGACGGATGGCCTTGAGATAAGAGTGGGACTACATCATGCGTCGGCACTCGGCCCGTTTATCTTCAACATAGTGATGAATGTGGTGACTAGAAATGTAAGAGAGTTAGTGCCATGGGGCATATTGTATGTTGATGAAACTATATTGTGTGCAGAGAGGAGGGAGGATTTAGAGGTAAAATTGGAAAGGTGGCGAACAGCGTTGGAGGAAAGAGGAATGAGATAAGCAGTTCCAAAACCGAATATATGTGCATCAGCATTGTTGGGGGAAGCATAAGTCTGGATGGAAAAGAGCTAAAGAGAGTACAGAAGTTTAAGTACTTGGGGTCCACAGTGGATGGTAGTGGGAACAGGGATGAAGAAGTGAAGCATCGAGTACAGACAGGGTGGAACATCTGGAGGTCTGCCTCTGGGGTCCTCTGTGACAAGACAGCACCTCTAAAGGCCTTTTTTCCGGCGTCAACAACTGCAGTAATTCAGTTTCCTATGACTCCGCCCCTATTTATGAGGGTGGAGTCATACATAAACAACTGCAGCTGGCTGATGAGCATGCGGAGCACCTCTGCCTGTTTTGAAACTGGAAGAAAATGGGAAGTTCGAATTTGATGCTACACTGTATGGTGCAATATTCGTAACGTTGATAATGTCAATGAGGATATTATTGCACTAAGTACTTGTTTAAAAGTATTTACGCGCGTGCGCGCGCGCGCGTGTGTGTGTGCATATATATGTGTGTATACATTATATATATATACATACAGCAATGTGTACATACATACGTACATGTAAATACAGTATACACACATACACATATATATCTTTAAACATATGTATACATACATTCATATATATATATATATATATATATATAATATATATATATATATATATATATGTATATATATATGTATGTACACACACACACACACACACACACACACACACACACACACACACACACACATATATATATATATATATATATATATATATATATATATATATATGCATGTATGTATGTATGTATATGTATATACATGCATATGTGTAAGGTTATATGAGTGAGGAACCCAAATGAGGCCACCCGTGAAGCGGGAGACTTCAGGCTTAGGGGCCAAGGAAAATGGGGGCCCCGTTCGTTCCTCGCAAAGGGGGTGATGGGACCAAGCTGAAGGCTAGGAACCAACACGACCTCACAAGCCAAATTATCCCCGGAGTTGCAGGTCTACCAGGAGCGTGACCAATATGAAGATTGGTACATAAAATACAATAAAAATAAATCCTAAAATGAACTGTAAAAGTAACCAATGTGCAGAAGGCACCAAAGTAAAACTGAAGTTAGAAATTAAAAATATTACAAGTGCCAGAAGGGCGCCAGAAGGGCTTAAAACAGTAAAACTTGCCAGAAGGGCTGAACAATTATTAAAATATGCCAGAAGGGCTTAAAAGCAGTAAAAAGAACTCACTAAAATACGTAAAATGACAAAACAAGGAGAGAGGTAAGAGATATGAAGAAAAGTAAATGAAAAGATCGTAAACAGAAAAGTAAAAAGTAAAAGCTGAAGTAAAAGTTCAGGTAAAAGACGAGTAAAAGGGTAAAACGAATAAAAGAAACGTAAAAGGAACCAGTAAAAGTAAGTAAAACTCAGAGTAAGTAAAAAGTAAAAGTAAAGGCACACATGGTTCAAGGTAAAAAAAATAGAGTAAAACAGTAAAATAACACGTCCAGCATAAATACACCTAGGCAAGTAAAAGGGGCAGTACAACCTTGTTTCAGCATCCGAGGTGTAGAATCCAGACAGGTAAATCCATAGGGTAAAGTCACAACACAGTCAGAGTATCCACTTCGTTTATTTGGCAAAAACATGGGGGTTACATTGGTTCACGCGGACGGAGTGGTAGCGGTAAAAATGATTAAAACAATAAATAGGAAATATTAAAATAAAAGAAAATATACACAAGATAAAAGAACAATTAAAAGCAATAAAACATCAAAGGAAATAAATGAGAAAATAATAATTATCATAAAAAATACGTAAAACCATCTGCTGCGATTCAGAAATAAAAATATAAAAATCAGTGACTTGCTCTCAGGGTAAAAGAGAGATTAAAATGACCAGTAAGTAAAAGCAAAGCACAAAAAACTAAAACTGAACTTGAAGATAAAAGGAATAAAAAGTACGAGAGAAATCGCAGCAGATGAGGATGCCCCCTTATCCGCACATCATGTGAATCCTTGTGGGATATTGGCGGATAGCAAACGAATTCAGTGGAAGTTTTATTAAAAATGTATACAAAAAGGTGTAAATGAAAGTAGAATACATGTAAAATACGCCAGCATAAAACAGAAGTAAAATAAAAGTGTAGAAATCAGGCTGGCAGAGGGAAGTGGTCCACTGTGCTCGACTCGCCCTGTGGATTACGGAGGATGCTGGGTAGGATAGGGGTAGGATGGGGGCAGGAGTGGATAGGGTTAAAGGTAGAAGGTAGGACAAACGGGAGAAAGGGAATGGAGAAGGGAGGAATGAGCGTAGAAGTAGAGGAAAGCGAAAAAGCGAAGGAACAGGAAGAGGGTGCGAATAAGAGGGGTACGAGGGGAAATGCGGCAGGATACAGGATAGGATAGGGATAGGATGGAGGTAGGATAGGTTAGAGATAAAGATAAGAAGTAGAACAAGCAGAGGAAAAGAGTAAAAGAGGGAGAAACTAGCACAGAAGTAGAGGGGAGTATAAAAAGCGAGGGGACAAGGAGAGGGTGCGAATAAGAGGAGAGGGATATGAGGATAGAGGAAAAGGGGGGGGGAGGATAGGTGATGGGTAAGGTCTGTGGGGGGGGGGGAGGAGGTTGAAAACCTCACAACCCTCCCATACCACGGGGTCGGAGAGGACATCGGAGACACACCTGGAAAGAGAAACAAGGAAGGCCTGAGCCCGATTACTTGCCTCAAAAGTTAAGGTGCATGTTCAGCTGGACGTGCATGACACGCATCACTGAACACGCAAAACACAAGTAAATAAAACACAGTAAAAACAGTAAAATAAATAAGTAAACAGTAAAAGAAATTAGTGAAACCAAAACAAACACTTGAAGAATCATCCCAGCCACAAACAGGGGCTGAGAAAAGGGGCCTCAGTCCAGAACAGCTACACGTCAGGACCAAGGGCAAGCACTAGAGAACAGCACAGGGGGTCACGTCATCATCAGGTCCACCAGTGAAGTCGGCTCGAACATCTGCGATCGGTCCATCAGCATCAACATCCTCGACATCAGTGTCCGGGGCAGGGTCAGCTGGATCTGCATCGGCATCAACGTCCTCGACGTCAGGGTCCTGGGAAGGGCCGACTGAATCCTCTGCATCCAAGTCAGGAACATCCGGGTCATCTGGTCCTGGGTCATCGTCATCGGTGACAGCTTCACATGTGGCCACAGCTACAGAGGGTGGTAAGAAAGCATCCTCTATGTCCCATTCTTCTGAATTCCCCCACAAAGAAGCAGAGAAGTCGTCCCACTCCATCTCTGGTTCGATAGCTCCATCAGGAGACAAGAAGGATTCGGCAAAATGCTTCGGCTCTGTGACGGCGGAAGCAGTGATGAATGGGCTCTCTTCTCCAGCTTGAAGTGGGGACCTCGGCTCTGTCAGGGCAGAGGTTGATAAAGAACTCAGGCCTTGGGGTACAGTACATCCTGAACTGATGGGACACCTGTCTCGCCCGGCAGCAGCAATACCAGTAGACCTATGGGCTGTGTAGTTCTTGTTTTGTCCATCCTCAGGGCCAGTCCTGACAGGAGGTACATGATTCCTGGCAGCTGTCTCCCGGAAGGTTGACTGGGGTTGAACATGATGGCTCGTGGAGTGGGGAACACTGTAGACCTCTCCCAGAGGTGTGACAGTCCCGAGTCTGGTACCCTGTTTCAATACTAGCGGCCGTGTTGTGATTCAGGGCCCATATGGAGCATCGGCGTCGAGTGGCGGTCGTAACAAGGTGCGGAAGTGTCAGGTGGTCAGTCACGGCAGGGGTCAAAACGACATCTCTGTCTGCTTGACCCAGCCGAGAAATGCAGCTTTCCAGAAAGCGACCAGAGTGTGGTGGAATGGTAGTCAGTCTGGCAAGATGGACAGCGGCTTCTTGTGGAGCAGGTGCATGGAGTCCAGGAGGAGAATCAGTCAGGCCTGAGTCAACCAGGCTAATCTGTAGGGAGTGGGCATCGGTGTATAGGAGCGACAGCTCACAACCTCCCAGGATGAGCAGTCCATGAGGTGATTGGGCTTCCGACTGCAAAGTGAAGTCCTGGCGTCGCAAGAAGTCAGTCCCAAGAAGGACATCGCCATGGAAGGACAGATCAGCCACTATGGTGCGGTGAAGTAGAACAAGATCTGGACTGATGGTAAAGCTGAGTGTCACCTCTGCAGCTGGGTGGAAAGGCTCCCCTGAGACGCCTTGGAGGATCTTGCTAGAAGCATAATGTCGGAGCTTCTTCGCCGGATCGAGGACTTCTAAAGCACTTGGCTTAACTAAAGTCACCTGAGACCCAGTGTCGATGAAGCAGAGAAGAGTCTTCCCATCAACACTGAGTGCCACGACTGGACGTCCCGACTGCTGGGGTAGTCACTGCTGCTGTTGTTTGGACCGGCTCTGTCTGGACTGTGATGGAGCGTGTGCGGGTTCCCTCTTGTAAAGTCGCCAGTGAAGTTGGGAACCCTTCCTTCCTGGCCTCTCGGAAAGGGGCACTCACGAGACATGTGACGCTCCTTCCACAACGGAAACAAGAGTAGGCTGGTGGTGAAGGCTGACGCGCAGCAGCTCTGCATTCCCGGGTGCTGTGGGTTGAACTTCGATGATATTCACACCATACATTACGCCGTGATGTTGGAGGCGAGGAAAGAGACTGAGCAGGTGCGGTGAAGGTGGCAACAGGAACAGGTCATAACGGTCTCGAGTACGGGGTGGTCGGTCTGGAGTGCGACGTCGAAGCTGGTAGTCGTCCTCTTGGATGTTGTTCGGAGACTGGTGGCGAGTGTTTGAACTGCTGTGCCTGATGCCATACCGGGAGTTCCAAGCTTCTGGCGGTCTCGGCAAGCTGGATAGGCGAACAATCATCCTTGAGGACAAGGAGATCGCGCAGGTGGAAGGCAAGCCAGCAAGGAAGACTCGCCTGATCAATCGAAGGCTCTCCAACAGCTCCTCGGTGGTCCCGGTATCCTTGAAAGACAGACGCCTCCACCTCAAGGAAGAAGTCCATTGGAGCCTGCCTCTCAGTCATGGCGTGATCGTACAGAACTTTGAAAAAGTCAGAGGCGGTGTACGTGCCCCTGAACTTACGCCTCAGCTGCCGCTTGAAGGTGTCCCAGTCCTGAATCCCATCGAAGCTCTCGGAGTTGATGATGGTCTCCGCTCTGCCTCGACAGCTCGCTCTCGCAGCACGGATGTATGCGTCATTACTTGTGGGCCGCACCAGGTTTTCGATGGCCCTGATGTAGCTCTCTACCTCCTGGTTCCTCTTCAGCGGCTCACAAGCAGAGGTTTCTCCCTTAAAGTGAGGGATCGAGTCTCGGGACACAAGGTAAGGCATGAACTCCCTGAGACGAGTGACGAGGGCTGCTGGTGTCGAGGTGTCCTCTGCTGGCTCATCGCGGTACCTTGGGCGTACGGAGTGACAATCTTGGGGCTGGCTCGGGAAAAGTCTGTCTAGCCTCACGCACGTAAGAAAACCCAGGCTGTGCTTCTTCCTCCTTCGGTATCCCGGTAGTTGCTGGTTCTGGAGAGCCCGCTCTTGTCGTTGAAGACGCCTTTCCCTCTCTTCTAACTGCCGCTGCCATTCCTGGAGGTCTTCCCTAGTAGCTACATGGTGGATGGGGCTGGAAGGCCTGGCCGTGCGTGGTGAGGTAGCTTCTCGAGTGCATGGGAGTGGCGCGTCTGCTGGCGGTTCCTCAGGCTGTACTGCTGAGGGAACCTGGCTCCCATTACTGCGGGATACCACCGCTTCGGCAGGAGCAGTCCTTTCCTGAAGTTGGTCTTCAAGTCGCTGCAGTCTGTCCTCGCTCGTCCGGGCTATCTCCTCCATCCTGCGCAGCAGTTCCCTGTTCTGGGCGACAAGGTCCGTCATCCTCTGCAGCATCTCCTCCATCATCGTAACCTCTCCACGGCTCGAACTGCGTCCTGCACTTGGGTTTCGGAACCCTGCACCACTATAAGGGACGCACGGTGGTCAGGTGAAGAGGTACGCGAGCTTGGCTGGCTCGAAGACCTTGTTGCACGTAAAGGCCTCCCACGTCCAGGCATAGTACGAAGCCTGGTGACAAAGGGACGAAGTCCCACACACACTGGAGCTGTACAGCTCAAACACACAACACAAAAAGTAGCCAGAGATACTGGCTAACACACAAAACAAAGTGAACAGTGATGCGTGATCAACTGAGCCAAACACTGGCGCATTAAAACTTAAAAACTGCCCGTAAACTGGGTAAAATACAAAAAAACGAACCAAGTGCGAACAAAGGGGAAAAAGTAAAATTAGCAGGGGTAAAAGCAAGATTAAAACACAGCAAAATAAAAGTGTCCCTATACCTAGCAAGAGCCATAAAATAAAACTAACTGGTGAGCGGGCATTAGTAAAAACAGACAAAAATTAAAATGCTGAAAGAGAAAAGCCTCGCTCAAAAATACTAAAATACTACAAAAACCTGCAAGAAAAGCACAGAACATAAAACACAAGAAATGTGGCTCTTCTAAAACTACTAAAACAGCTAACCTAACAGGAAAAAGCTAAACACTGGACGTTAAAAATCTTCATATTAGTCAACGAGCAGAGAAAGCTCATAAATACACTCCTGGTAGGTCCCACTCGCTGCCACCAAAATTGGGTGTACCTGTAAGGTTATATGAGTGAGGAACCCAAATGAGGCCACCCGTGAGGCGGAAGACTTCAGGCTTAGGGGCCAAGGAAAATGAGGGGGCCCCGTTCGTTCCTCGCAAAGGGGGTGATGGGACCAAGCTGAAGGCTCGGAACCAACACGACCTCACAAGCCAAATTATCCCCGGAGTTGCAGGTCTACCAGGAGCGTGACCAATATGAAGATAGTACATAAAATACAATAAAAATAAATCCTAAAATGAACTGTAAAAGTAACCAATGTGCAGAAGGCACCAAGTAAAACTGTTAAAAAAAGGCTGCCAGAAGGGCTTAAAAACAGTAAAACTTGCCAGAAGGGCTGAACTATGCCAGAAGGGCTTAAAACAGTAAAAAGAAGCATCAAAAAACGTAAAATAACACAACAAGGAGTAGAGGTAAGAGATATGAAGAAAAGTAAATGAAAAGATCGTAAAACAGAAAAGTAAAAAGTAAAAGCTGAAGTAAAAGTTCAGGTAAAGACGAGTAAAAGGGTAAAACGAATAAAAGAAACGTAAAAGGAACCAGTAAAAGTAAGTAAACTCAGAGTAAGTAAAAAGTAAAAGTAAAGGCACACATGGTTCAAGGTAAAAAAAAATAGAGTAAAACAGTAAAATAACACGTCCAGCATAAATACACCTAGGCAAGTAAAAGGGGCAGTACAACCTTGTTTCAGCATCCGAGGTGTAGAATCCAGACAGGTA
>NW_020868637.1:244642-254642 GCF_003789085.1 Penaeus vannamei | reverse complement strand
CTTGATAGTAGAAGTTACTCCAGTCCATGAGCGTATAATGGTATTGAGTCTGAAGCTTGCATTTGGCTTTATGTCCTTTACTTCTGTGTACACTCCTACCTATGTTTCTAAACTCGATGTGAAAGAGATGTTCTATACCAAAATTATATGTGACGGACAGTTGTCCTCGGCAAGATATATTTGGTGCCAGCAGCGAGAATAGCCTCCTTTTCCGGGACTTGCTAAGTTCCAGAAATTGAGGATTTCTGGCTGTTGGTACCAACACTCTGACCTGCATCATTGGATGTTGTACAGTGATGCAAGTAATGCTGTCAAGGAGATCTATCACATCCTCATTAGCACTCAGAGGATCCTCCATAACTCAGAGTGTATATAAGTGCCAAGTCCTGTGATACTGACTAGCCTCCAGGCTAGTACAGTGGTAACGTGCCGTCCTCTCATCCGAGGGTCGGCGGTTCGCCCCCCCCCCCCCCAGGCGCGAGAAGTTGCAATTGTCGCTCGGAGGTTACTGCTGTGGCTGGGCACCACGGTGGGTAAGGACTAAGCTCTGTCACGTCAGCGCTAGCTGACACACGTTGATCGAGTCGACATTAGTCGGCACAAGCCGGGCTCCCCTCATAGCCCGGGCGAGGCTCAGCTTCGCATATCGGACTTATCCTTATGGTACTGACTTTCGAGTAGTGGCTACCCTCAAGTCCACTTCATAGCTCCTCATCGGTTCAATGACCATCCTAGAGTGTTTCACCTGGGCAGGTTGAAGGAAGAGTGTCCAGGGGTTTGCTGAAGCAATTTCTGGTCATTGCCCAAGAGCAAGACAGAATTTTATCTTGAAGGAGAAACTGGAAACCACAGAAGCATTTTGCAAGGCTCGTCTGACCAGGGATTGGGACGCATCATTCCCAGGTGTGCAAGAGCCAGTCACTCTTGTGAAGGGACAAGTAATAGTCTTGCAGAAGAATTCAAAAGCCATTTCTTAGTAAATAACCTTCATCCTGCCTACCAACCCCTGAGAAAGTCGAAACTCCAAGCCCACCTCACAGGCAACTGCAGTCCACTCAGTAAGTGGCTAAATCGTCTCAGATTCTCTTTAGGTACAGGAGTGTTGGAGTGAGTAGTTTGAGCAGTTGAACCAGGTTGATTCACCAACAGTTAACTTGGTAATGTCGAGATTCCTTTGGCGGACTCACCCATCAGTGAGGATCCACCCCCCCCCCCCGTAACTGAAGTTACAGGGGTATTATCCAAATTGGAGTTGTATAACTGCGGGTATCTGTGGCATCGGCGAGATACAAGGCAACCACATGCCGACCTCGGCATGTGGTTGCTGCCGCTGGTTGATTCGATGTGGAGGCAATTACGCCGAACGAGGCTGTGCCGGTGTCGAGTTACCAGACTGTAGAGTTTGGTCTAATTGGTCTAATTCAGTCTGCGCATATGTAGTTTTCGGGTAACTTTCCATGCACGCTTAGTTCTTTATTAAATCATCCTGTATGCATAAAATTCTTTTGACCTTTCCGCGCACTTGTCTCATTATCCGTCCGCAGATTGTCTTCACAAATGTAAACAAAATGATGTTTTCTGCACATGAAAATAATATTCTCCGCGCAAAAAAAAAAACAACAATCTGGCCGAGTTAAGTGAGGCATTTACACCAAACGAGGCTGCACCGGAGCTGAGGTGATTGTGGCTATAGATCGAGAATCCTACGTGGGCGAGAATGGCGTCCTGATCTCGTGTAGGCGGCATCATCATGGTCTGAGGCATTGATGTAAGCCAGCTTAAGCATTCCATGGTGAAACAGTCAGTTCGTCCTTCGAGCTGTAGCTTGAAAGCTCTGGGGAGCACTGGAGGACCCTGAAAGGACCTTTGTAAGGGCAGGATAGTGGCTGGTGGGAGGTGTCATCACAGAGAAAAATGAACTTGGCCATGTCCAATCCCAGTGGGATGTAGGATGGGTGATGGCAGAAACAGGTGGGTCTGCTGGGAGTGAATTGCCTCTAGCTAAGTGTCGCTCGAACCATTGCTGGGAAAGAATTCTCGGGCACAACGATGGGCTGGCCGTATACCATCTCGGCCGCAGAATGGGCGAGATCCTCCTTAGGCATTGTCCTGAGATCGAAAAGAACCCAGGGAAGCTGCGAAGTCAGTGTGGCTGTGGTGCAACAGGCGGTGAGGGCCATCTTTCAATGAGTCCATTTGCCTGTGGTTGTTAAGCCGTTGTGAAATGGAAAGTGACCTCAAGGAGCCTGGCTAGAGCCTTCCACAGCTCTGAAGGGAAGCTTCCTTCCCTATCAGATGTTATATTTCGGGACACCTAAACAGGCAATCCAGGAGCTGAGGTGTGCATGGGAGCAGGATCTGATGGTTGCATCCTCCATGGGCGTGGCCTCGGCATGGTTTCGACTCACCGAAACCATGTGAGAGTTTCATTTGTTAAAAAGGGTGGAAGGCAGATGGAGGTGGCATTCACTTCAGTGAAGAGGGTAGCTGTGTTGGTGTTCGATTGGCCAACAGTTGCATTCTTAACTCCCGCGTCATGGCGAATCAGCGCCGCCGACCTCGGGACACAGCTGTTGCCTGCTTCCCTACTGGCTGACTCGGTATGGAGGCAAGTATGCCCAGCGAGGCTGTGCCGGTGTCGAGTGAGGTGAGGCAGTTACACCAAGCGAGGCTGTGCTGGTGCTGAAGTGATTGTGGCATCTGCCACACGGCTCTATACTAGGCAAGGTTCTTGCTCACATCCTTCTGAGATGTATCAGAGAAAACCTGTCGAGGCATTTGAGACGAGCAATCTGAATTCACTCCTGGTAAGTCCACAATAGACCATATCTTGGTGCTTCAAGTCATTGTAGAGCACTGTTGTGAGTTTGGGCATGGGCTGCTTGTAGCTTACAGCGACTTAGACATGGTGCGTTTGACATGGTGCATCAGGAATTACTCTTGGAGATCCTGAGATTGAAAGGAATTCCAAGGATTTTTAGATTAATAGCAAGTTTGTATACTGGTACTGCGGGTGCTGTAAAGTGCAGTGGGGCCCGAGCTTCTTTCCTGTTGGTTCAGGAGTGAGGCAAGGCTGTGTCCTTGCACCAACACTTTTCAAGACTTGCATGAACTGGATACTGGGTAGAACTACTGTTCAAAGTCATTGTGAAGCAACCCTAGGCAATATCAAGGTTACTGATGTTGACAGCTGATGATGTTGCTATTCTAACTGAATCCGTAGAAACCGTAGTCGGCCCCTGGGTCTAGAGGTCTCAGACTAAGACCTAGGATTTTGGGGACCTGCTAGGAGAATCTGTTTGGTCCGTACATGCTTGCAGCAAAGACATTTAAGTCACAGAGAGTTTTACATACCTTGGTAGAATAGTTCATAACTCTGGGCTGTCAGACCAGGAAGTCAGTAGACGGATTGGCCTGGCAGAAGGGGTCACGAACTCTCAACAAGTGTATTTGGAGATGTCAGTACCTGTGCAGAAGGACCAGGATATGCATCTTCAAGGACCTGATAACGCCAATTTTACTGTACAGTAGTGAAACCTGGACGTTATATTGTGCCTTGATATTGTACCTTGATTGTCTTGGTTATAGGTCTTTGCACAGGATCATGAGGTACAGGTAGCGGGAGCATGTGTCCATCCAACGGTTATACAGTCAAATTGCAATGGACCTGTTACTTCCACAATCCGTGATCACCAACTCAGGCCATGAGGGCACCTGGCTCGCTTCCCACAGGGTGATCCTGCCCACCAGGTTGTCTCACAGCGAGACAACACTGGATGAAGGAGGCCTGTTTGGGCAGAACGATCAAATCTGTCGTAAAGGGTTTGAGATGGGCCGAATCTGTGCCTAGCAGCTCACTATGAGGGACCCTCGCAGGTGGAAACAAAGGGTGGATGCAGCTATGCTCCCCGGTCAGCGTTGGCGCCCCAATGACGATTCTGATTAATGGTGGGAAACTTCATTATTATATGTAGAATACAGGAATTTTTGTTTTACTTCTGGTAATTAATAATATTAATAATATCGAATGAATTATACAAATACTTATCTAGCTATATTTGATATCTTGCAGAACATTTGCATTGGCTAAACGTGATATCATTAGTTCTTCCCCTTTAGTTGATCCAGAAAAATAAATGAAGACAGAATAATGAGAGAAATAAAAAGAAAATTTGATGTTTACAGTAGTATCATCCAGTTTTGTTATTTCTAACATTCTGGTATCATAACTGTGGGTGGCATTCCTTTGTTTGACTGGATATTCTCTAAAATTTTAGTATTATTTCTAAATTGTTATTATGCCTAATAGGCAAACAGCTAATAATTCTCCTAGTAATCATACTACAGTTTTTGTTTCGGCATCATCTATCCCTCTGCAACCTGAGTGGAAGACCAGCACAGCGGATTTCGCCCGGTGTCGCTCTGGTTCGGATTTTCAATATCGGTTCCTGTCACAACTGGGGATACATCCAGCTTTATACAGAGATCCCCAAACAGGCAAGACTAGTATCTTTTATTAATATGTATACATATAGCCTTGCCAGTCCTCCTCCCCCCAGATATAAACCAATCGGCAGTGAACTTATAAATGGAAAGGCTGGGAGGAGGGGAAAAGCCCCTCCCACCCAGCAAGTGAGGCGGACTGTGGGCCCTGCTGGGAGGGCGACTGCTGGAGCGCAGGCTGGGAACGGGACTACCCGTCTCGCCTGCGCTCTGGTGGCCGCCAGCCCAGAGTGAAGCTTGTGGGGGAAAGCCCTCGGGAACCCCACAGGTGGATGATGGGGCACGCAGCCCGCCACCCCTTTTATATGGGGCAGCGTCGGTGGGGGTGGCAGAGGTGGCATCCACCCGGAGCGACTGCCAGAGGCTGAACCTCAGGCGGGAAGTTAGGGTGGGGGCTTGGAACGTCCGTTCTTTGCGTCAGGATGATCGGTTGCCTCTACTGTCGAGGGAACTGGGGAGGCTGAGAGTTGAGGTGGCTGCTCTCTCGGAGGTGAGGAGGCCTGGCAGCGGCATGACCTGTGTAGGTGGCTACACCTATTACTGGTCGGGCCGCAGCGATGGCCACCATCTCCAGGGAGTAGCCATTGCCGTCTCCAGCAGACTCCAGCCCTCGGTAGTAGAGGTTACTCCTGTTGATGAGCGTATAATGGTATTGAGATTGAAGCTTTCTTTTGGCTTCATGTCTCTTATTGCTGTGTACGCTCCTACCGATGTTTGTAAACTTGACGTGAAAGAGATGTTCTACGCCAAACTTACATCTGTGGCAGACAGATGTCCCGACGAGATATTCGCATTGTTCTGGGCGACTTCAATGCGGTATCTGGCTGTGATCGAGCTGGCTATGAGATGTCTGTCGGTCCCCATGGTTCAGGAGCTGATGCCGGTAGCGAGAATAGCCTCCTTTTCCGGGACTTTGCTAGGTCCCAGAAATTGAGGATTTCTGGCTCCTGGTACCAGCGCCCAGACCCACATCGCTGGACATGGTACAGTGATGCGGGTAACGCAGCCAAGGAGATCGACCACATACTTGTTAGCACTCGTTGGAGGATCCTTCAGAATTGCAGGGTGTACAGGAGTGCTGAGTTCTGTGGTACTGACCATAGATTGGTTGTGGCTACCCTCCGGGTCCACTTCAAAACCCCCAGCGGTCAAATGATCACCCTAGGGTGTTTCATTTGGACAGGCTGAGGGAGGGGGAGTGTGCCCGCGGGTTTGCTGAGGCAATCTCTGATCGTTTCGCAGTGCTTGGCAGTCTGACAGACCCTGTTCTTCTGTGGGATACCTTTAAGCGTGAAACGCTTGATGCAGCTCAAGATACGATTGGTGTACGCCCGAGAGCAGTACAGAATTCCATCTCGCGGGAGACACTGGAAGCCACAGATGCATGTCGTGCGGCTCGTCTGACAGGGGATCGGGAATTGCACCGTTCTCATGTGCGCAGAACTCGGTCCCTGTTAAGAAGGGACAAGGAACAGTTTATTAGGAGTCTTGCAGAGGAGGTAGAAGGCCATTTCTTAGTAAATGACCTTCGTCCTGCATACCAAGCCCTGAGAAAGCTGAACTCCAAGCCCTCTTCACAGGTGACAGCAGTTCGCTCAGTAAGTGGTCAGATCGTTTCAGATCCTGTTGCGGTGCGGGGACGTTGGGCTGAGTATTTTGAGCAGCTGTACCAGGTTGACCCACCAACAGTTAACTTGGATGCGGGTAGTGTCGAGATCCCGCTGCCGGATCCACCTATCAGTGAGGACCCTCCCTCCCTAACTGAAGTTAGGGGGGCGATTTCCAAGCTGAAGAGTGGTAAAGCAGCTGGTATCTGCGGCATACCAGCTGAACTGTTAAAGGCTGGTGGTGAACCTATGGCACGGGGGTTACATGCTGTCCTGGCTGCCATCTGGCAGTCCGGTTCCGTTCCTCCTGACCTGTTGAGGGGTGTGGTCATCCCTCTCTGGAAGGGGAAGGGGGACCGTTGGGACTGCAGCAATCACCGAGGCATCACACTGCTCAGTGTACCAGGCAAGGTTCTCGCCCACATCCTTCTGAGACGTATCAGAGACCATCTACTGAGGCACCAGAGACTGGAGCAATCCGGATTCACTCCTGGTAAGTCCACAATAGACCGTATCCTCGCGCTTCGAGTCATTGTAGAGCGCCGTCGTGAGTTCGGGCGTGGGCTGCTTGCAGCCTACATCGACCTCAAGAAGGCGTTCGATACGGTGCATCGGGAGTCACTTTGGGAGATCCTGAGGCTGAGAGGAATACCAACAAGGATTATTGGACTAATAGCAAGCCTGTATACTGGTACTGAAAGTGCTGTAAAGTGTGGTGGGGGCCTGTCGAGCTTCTTTCCTGTTAGTTCAGGAGTGAGGCAAGGCTGTGTCCTTGCACCAACTCTTTTCAACACTTGCATGGACTGGATACTGGGCAGAGCTACTGTTCAAAGTCATTGTGGGGCAACGCTGGGCAATATCAAGGTTACAGACCTTGACTTTGCTGATGACGTTGCCATTCTATCTGAGTCTTTGGAAACCCTAGTGGCGGCTCTCGATGCATTTAGCAATGAAGAAGCCCCTGGGTCTAGAGGTCTCCTGGACCAAGACCAAGGTCCAGGAATTTGGGGACTTGATAGGAGAACCTGTTCAGTCGGTACGTGCTTGCGGCGAGGACATTGAAGTCACAGAGAGCTTTACATACCTTGGTAGTGTAGTTCATAACTCTGGGCTGTCAGACCATGAAGTCAGCAGACGGATTGGCCTGGCAGCAGGGGTCATGAACTCTCTCAACAAGAGTATTTGGAGATGTCGGTACCTGTGCAGAAGGACCAAGCTTCGGGTTTTCAAGGCCCTGATAATGCCAGTTTTGCTATACGGTAGCGAAACCTGGACATTGTCCTGTGCCTTGGAGGCTCGTCTTGAAGCCTTTTGCAATAGGTCCTTGCGCCAGATCATGGGGTACTGTTGGCGGGACCATGTGTCCAACCAACGGTTGCACCGTGAGACTGGCACAAGCCCTGTTATCTGCACAATCCGTGATCGCCAACTCAGGCTATACGGCCACCTGGCTCGCTTTCCTCAGGATGATCCTGCCCATCAGGTCGTCTCTATTCGAGACAACCCTGGGTGGAGGAGGCCTGTGGGACGACCGAGGAAGTCATGGCTTGGGCAGATCGACCAAACCTGCCGTGAAGAACTAGAGATGGGCCGAGTCCCTGCCTGGCGTCTAGCCATGAGGGATCCTCGTAGGTGGAAGCGAAGGGTGGATGCGGCTATGCGCCCCCGTCGGCGTCAGCCCCCATGATGATGATGATGATTATAAATATATATATATATATATATATATATATATATATATAATATATATATATATATATATATATATATATATATATATATAATATATTATTATATATATCAGGTTTCGGACGCATCTTTTAAAAGTCTTAAAATGTTTTAAATTAATTTGTTTGAAATATAGGGCCTATCAGAGGAACGAGGATTGCATTGCCATGTATCCAACACTTGGGACACCAGACCCGCTCTTGAAAACAACAAGACACTTGACCAGGGCTCTCGGCCCTGACCAGACCTCCTCGGGGGTCGCCCCCACACGCACGCTACTGCTCGGCGCGCCCTTGGGCTCCCTTTGCCCACAACTGCACCAGCATGAGACACAGCCCACGCCACGCTACCAAGCCTCCTCAAACAACAAAGAAAGAAAACAGAATTGTGTCTACATAACTCACCAAAGTCAGGCAAAAACAAAACCCTGATAACTGGTGGCTGACGGCGGAATGTCGCAAACCACAAGCCTCCTCCAAGAAAACGTAAGTACACCAGGGCAATCATTTCCTTTCTTTTCTCTTTCTTTGCCGTACATTTTTTTTTTTTTTTACAAGTGCAGTGATTTTTTTTTTTAATATTTGAACGTGTCCATGCAAAGTGCATTTTCTTTGGCATTTTTTTTTTTTTTTTTTATCTAACGATCATGGTAGCCTAGTTAGCATAAATCGCTGATAATGCTTAAATCTTTTATTCATGTGGGTGAAATATAACGTGCATTTTCTCTAAATTATTTTCTATTTCTACGGACATTGTAGGTCACGTGACTAGAGTCTTTAGCACAAGGTACATGTCTCGTCACTTCGGATTCTGCGCAGCTTTGGGTGATAAGGCCTATGACGTCACTTGGTGAGAGCTGTGAGCAAGGGGCCCGGGGAATTAGAGCATGGTAGGGTGGGAGAGAGAAAAATAGAAAACGGTAGTAAATGAAGCAGATACTTAAGTAATTTTAGATGTCGGCACGTTGAACGATTTGCATATTGGACAGATTTTATAGGTGATGATAATCAACGATTATTTATAGGCCTATATCACATATTCTACGTTAATTTAGTTTTGTAATTCTCATGTTGCAGCTTAGATATGGCATAAAAGAGACGTAAAATAAAGAAAGAAGACATGGCATATTTAAACTCCAAATGTTTTTGACGAATTTATTATAAAACAAATCATACAACAATAACAATAATAATAGTAATACATTCAGGGTTCTCAACTTTCGAGGAACTGGCAAATGTAGCATTTCATATTTCAGCCTTCTCTCGTAGTCTCCTTTCTCAAAATGGATACTGCAAGTTCTGTTAGATTCATAGTTAATGTTTTTCTTTCCACAAAAAATAGCCCACTCTTTTCTTGCTCCTTCATCCTTCGGTGATGAATAACATCCTTCGGCGAATCCAAATTCTGCAACCAACCACTGAACAATTACTGGGCATTGTGGCTTTGAGCGCGCCAGTCAGTCAAACAAGTGAAAACGGGAGAGCGAGGGAGATCTTCCAGCTCTACATCACATCCATGAATGACCCCACAATTAGCGTCAAACCCCCAGGCTTTGCCTCCAGATGACGTAATGCGCGAGACGGACGAATTTGAGTCGCTTTGTGACAAGACCTGTACTTATATAGACCTTACCTAATTATTGCCATATTCTTGACTTTTTTTTCTTATTCCCTTTATATCTCACTGCAATAACCGACACCATATCGACATTCAATTCTCCTATTATTACTAACTGCATTTATTTCGGCTCGGTTCCCAATGCATTTGTGGATATTTTTGAATATTTAAATAATTTAGTTGAATTATGCACAAAGACAAACATTTCACTTCTTTTCCCCATGCTTCCCACCTACCCCGTCCCCCATCCTCACCCATAACGAAATTCAGATGACCTTACTAGCTCACATGACCTTACTCAGGTAGATATCCCTCTCCACCATCTGACTTCACCCGACTTGAAATGTATTCAAGCTATTTGTATTTATATCTTATTCAGTTATCTCCATGTTAGAGATTAATTATATTATACAGCTACTACGATTTCATATTGTTCGTGATTTTCGCTTTCATGAGTCATCACTAAATGCGAAATTGCCTTGGTTATCCTAACGATTTTCCATTTCTTTCCCTCCATACGATAATCGTTAGTATGCCGACCTAAT
>NW_020868637.1:237142-239642 GCF_003789085.1 Penaeus vannamei | reverse complement strand
GTGAGCCCCAAAAAAAGGCTAATACATTAACGCATGTCACAAGATAAGAGAAGGCAGGAGAAGAAGACAGAAGGCAAATCAAGGTAACGAACGCAGACTCCTAAAAGCCACTCCAAACAGCTGAGTTTACGGGTTTGTTCTTCGAGGTTCTAAAACTTCCTAATAATTATTGCAATTTTCCTTCATTAATTTGGGGAAGAAGACTGAATCTAATGAAGGAGAAGGAAGAAGGAGTGTGAGATAAGGTGAGTTGGTGAGAGAGCAAGCAAAAAGTTGAACAAAATAAAATATTAAGTAAAGTTCTTTTCTAACCCTTATTAAAGAAGAAATAAAACTTTTTCCTTTAGATGTGTTTCATGAAGAAAAATCATCCACTTTATAAATCCAGATTGTTTGTATGACTTTCATGGTATGAATGTCTGCTCATGAATGTCATTGCTGTTTACAATTAACTGTTTTTTCGTTTTTTTTTAAAGGGCGTATTAATTTGTTTTTTGTTTTTATAATTAGGTTCTGGTGCAATGATAACTTATTTATTGACTCACTGATGCAATTTGACTTTATTTGTATTGGAAGATCTTCATGCCTTTGTTACCCTTAGCTTCCCTTTTCCAGTTTCAGTGTAAGGAATGATAGAGAAACGTGGGTATTCTGACTGGAGTGATTAAGAATTCAGTCATTTAATTAAAGGTGGATGAAACAATGAAAGTAGCACTTGCAAAGAATTCTTTGTTTCTTGTAATTAAGTATATTGATTTCTTGAATGTCTAATTAATGTGTCAGATTTCGATGTTTTGTATGTCATTCTGTTAAATGATATTGATTGGCATTTATGATGGTAGTTGGCACCAGAGATTATCTTGCCTTACTGTGTACTGAAAATCATGCAGGTGTAAGAAAAAAATAATAATAATAAATAAAAAATAAATAAATAAATAAAAACGACTAAATTAGTAAGATTGTTGATTTTAAGTATAATTTACTTGAAAGGATTTCTTAAATGTTTCTTATAATGGCCTTCAAGACAGTACTTCTCACATTCACATACATGTGTGTTTCATCAAAATCCACTTGAATATTGGTGTCACCTGTATTTGAAGAAAGTCTGACATGATAGCAGTCACTGACTGGTGATTGCCACTGGAGGTTTGTTGCAAAGGCCATTCAGTTCTTCCCAGGGTAGAACTGGTTCATTATTTAAAGATAAACCTCTAAGGAGATCTACGAGTGTTGTCTTGACAGAATATATGCAGTTGGTCTGTTTCAGAGTATCATCTGGTGCAGAGGCAGTGTGGTATAGGGGGTGGATGCATAGGTGTCTTTTATTTTTTTGATAAAGTACAAACCATAACTATGAAAGTTATTATGTTAACCCATTGCCGACAGGTAAAAATGTTTGGCAAGTGGACGTAAGGATGGGCTTGTTGGCGTGCATTGGCAGTTTCCCCATTTTTGTCCGGCTCGATCAGTAGTTTGCAAGCAACATTTAGCACCTAAAAGCTTTTATTTTGCTATGATTTATAAAAATATTTAAATTTTGAAGTTTTACCTTCATTTTAGGTGCCATTGCCTAAAATCTTTACCATGAAGCCACTACTATCAGAGAAAAATAAACTCCGTCCGACGAGCCAGTGGCGCGGGAATGGGCATGACACGATGCCACCTGTCTTTCGGTCCACGACAGCCATGGCATGTACGTATATGCCACCCGTCGGCTATGGGTTAACTGTTTAGATGATTGTCACATTGCTATGATTTTTGCATAGGCTTACGGAAGAATATGTTTTAGGTATTTTTCAGAGAGATTACTGTTGGCATGCTTTTCATTGGTATGCTCCCTTCTACATATTGATTATTGGAGCTATAACTATGCAAACAATATCTCAGCAAGTGCTGCTCTTATAACTGTATGTGTTTGTTTGACTCAAATATACTAATATAGTAGTTAATTTATTGTAGAAGTGCTAAGGCTTTGGAGGCCAAAGTAGAGTCAGTGATAGATGGATAAATTCCGCAGAAAAATATAACTTTCAAAATGTGTATCATTTGATATGTAATATCACATTTATAGATGTTTATGTTTGTGAGGTACCATTTCTGTCTCTCAAGTTCAAATGCAATTCATGACCTTGCAGTGAAAATTATATATGAATACAGTATACTGACATCCTATTTGTCTGGTATTATTATATTTTATAACTGGATCGGTTTGAAAACTAAGTTTGTTTAGCTAGCCAGTCTATTGGGTAGTGGCCAAAAGATACAGAGTCACTGCTTTGCTCCAAAGTCTTCAGATTCCTACACTCTCTTAAATAATTATATTTGTAAATCTATATCTATAATTTCATATGAGTCAAGATAATTTTCAGGTGATTCCTCTCTAGTTTCATTAATCAATTATTATTGGATCTTTAGGATTCACATAGTAGCTATTGGTTTCAAATCATTAGTCCATTCAAACAGATTGTAGATGTTTCTCTCTCTCTCTCTCTCTCTCTCT
>NW_020868637.1:232975-237042 GCF_003789085.1 Penaeus vannamei | reverse complement strand
AACCCCTCCTGCCACCTCAAGATCAATATTCTTAACCCTTATCGCATGCCGGAGAGCAGCCTAAGAGTATTTCTTTGCCCTCTTTTGATGACCTGTGGCCACGCAGTGTTTGGGCGAGGAACAGGGTGAGGTATGGTTATTGATTATTTTCGCTCATTAGCCATGTCTTGATCAACACATCTATGGCAACCCAATGCTGGTGGGTGCATTAGCTCTTTAGTTAGTACTTGCGGAGGGTGGCGAGGGGCAGATATTTGCCATCGTCTATGTGCAGTTTGTTTTGCTACAAGCTTAAACACGATGAATAGCTATGTGACCTAACTCACGCCGGAAATGACCCTCTTTCGACCTGAGAAGGAGGGGGGGTAGGAGTAACACCTATTATTGATCAATACCTTAACCTCTGTCAGCAGCTGTGTACATGTTTGTTTGTTTGTCTATTCATCTTCTTCCTCTTACATGTTGAGACATGAGGTATAGCCATTATCATTGCTTTTGGTGAGGGGGTATGTGGGGAAGCTGGAAGGGGTGAATCACCTGTAACACCTGCAGATTGGTGCTTGTTTGTTTGTTTGTCTGCTTCTTCTCTTCTTCCTACAGGAAAGGGGGAGGGTGTGGAACCTGTGGCACCTGCTCTCAGGTTGATAGTTTGGCCCATGTCAGCAGGGTGCATATTTGTTTGTTCTTCAGCCTTTCATTCTCAATATTATTATTATTGTTTTTTGGAGAGGAGAGGCATTTTTTCGGGTGTGCGTATTCTCCCTCATTAGTCACGGTTATTGATTTTCAGTAATCGATTATGATGATTACTTTCGGAAGTCATTAGCCTGCTTCCTGTCGTGACACGTTAAGGGGTAGCTATAGTGGTGAGCCAATATGTCCAGGGTGTGTTTGGGTGAAGGGGTGTGTGGTGGTGGAGATCTGTGACACCTGGTCTTAGATAGTTTGACTATGTCAGGTACGTACGTTATGGGGTAAGAGGGCACCATGGGGGTGAATAATTTTGTCCGTGTGTTTTTTTGGGTGAGGTGGTGGTGGGGGGTTGGTGGAACTGTGGCACCTGCTCTCAAGATGATAGTTTGACCTGTGTCAACAGGATCCGTGTTTGTTTGTTGTTCTTCTTTCATCTTCTTCTTCCTGTGACCTGCAGGAATGGAGGAGGAGGTGGAACCAGTGACACTTGCTCTCAGGTTGATAGTTTGACCTATGTAAGCAGAGTACAAATTTCCTTTTCTTCTGCTTTCATTCTCATATTATTATTATTGTTTTTGGAGAGGAGAGGACAGAATTCAGGTGAGCGTATTCTCCCTCATTAGTCACGGTTATATATTTTCAGTAAATTGATTACATAATTAACTTCCGGAAGTCATTAGGGCACTTCCTGTTATGACACGTTAGGTACATAGGGCGGTACTTATGGAGGTGAGGCTATTCTGTCCATAGCGTGTTTTGGGGTATGGGGATAATGCATGTTTGTTTGTTTGTCTACTTTCTTCCTGTCTTCATCTTCTTCCTTTTTCTTTTATTCTTCTTCCTCTCCTCTTATCATTATTGCTCTAGAGAGGAGGAGTGGGGTACCGAAATGTTGGCAGCTGGGTGCATGTTTGTTTGTTGTACTTCTTCATCTTCTTTCTCTTCTTCTTTCTCTTTCTCGTATTCTCCTTATTATTATTATTGTTTTGGAGAGGAAAGGGAGGGGGGCATCCTTCAGGTGTGCGTGTTCTCCATCATTAGTCACGGTTACTGATTTCCCATAATCGATTACGGTAATTACTTCCGGAAGTTATTAGGGCACTTCCTGTTATGACACGTTAGGTACATAGGGGGGGGACCCATGGGGTGAGGCTGCTGTGTCCAAGGTGTTTTTGGGTGAGGGGTTGGGGTGGTGGAACCTGTGACACCTGCTCTGAGGATGATAGTTTGACCTGCGGCAACAGGATCCATGTTTGTTTGTTGTTCCTCTTCTTCTTCTTCTTCTTCCTCTTTCTCGTATTCTCATTATTATTGTTGTTGTTTTGGAGAGGAAAGGGATGGGGGGGCACCCCTTCAGGTGTGCGTGTTCTCCATCATTAGTTACGGCTATTGATTTCCAGTATCGATTACGGTAATTACTTCCGGAAGTCATTAGGGCACTTCCTGTTATGACACGTTAGGTACATAGGGGGGGGACCCATGGGGGTGAGGCTGCTGTGTCCAAGGTGTTTTTGGGTGAGGGGTTGGGGTGGTGGAACCTGTGACACCTGCTCTGAGGATGATAGTTTGACCTGCGGCAACAGGATCCATGTTTGTTTGTTGTTCTCTTCTTCCTTCTCCTTTTCTTCCTCTTCTTCTTTCTTCCTCTTTCTCGTATTCTCATATTATTATTATTGTTGTTTTGGAGAGGAAAGGGAGGGGGGCACCCCTTCAGGTGTGGCGTGTTCTCCATCATTAGTCAAGGTTACTGATTTCCCATAATCGATTACGGTAATTACTTCCGGAAGTCATTAGGTCACTTCCTGTTATGACACGTTAGGTACATAGGGGGGGACCCATGGGGGTGAGGCTATTCTGTCCCTATACACACTACTTATATATATATATATATATATATATATATATATATATATATATCATTTAGGATGTAACAAGAAATTTCCGGCATCACAACAGGTCATATGTATGTACGTATGTTTATAGCCTGTGTGTACCCTGCTGTTTGCCTGCGTCTGGATGCTTGCTCTTTCACAGTTACTCAACATGTCTGACAGCTTTCAACAGACCAATTCTCAACGGTTAGCGAGCGCCATCTCCCGCCTGCCCCAAGAGGAACTTTGACAAAGGAATTTCACTCTTAAGAATGAGGGTTATCTTCATCCTCTCAGACACAGCTGATTGTCTGATTAAAGTTTTCCCTCTGATCTCGTACTCATTATTGTACTCACACACGCATGAGTACATAGTGCCTTGTACCTTCTAAATGTACTGTTGATACCATGTACTTTTATCTTACATTTACCGTACTGTGCCATCTATGATTCTTAACACTTACGTACCAACACTGATGCTAAGAATAACATATAAATACACGAAGATAATGTGCTATTGTTATTTCTATATTAAATATATTTTTTATCCAAAATGTAATCATTTCTTTTTCTCTCTCTCTTCTTTTTTCTCATCCGCTTTCCAGTTTGTTTGTTTGTTTATTTTTCTTTCTTCAAATCATGTTCATCCCAGACAGATGGACCCTACAATCGTACAGAGGGTCCTCGGTTTACGACGGTCTCAACTTACGACGTTCTGCAGATACGACGCTAGAAATTATGTGCAGTATTTACAGTTTGCGTTCCTTTAGCCCTAGTTATGTGTTCATGTACGCCACAGAAGTGTCTTGTTATGCTTTAGATTAAGACTTTAATACATGTATACATACTGCATTAACACATAGTGATTTCGGTGCTTATGTACGTACGTGCATGTACTGTACATAGGTGTGCTCCGACTTACGTCAAAATTCGGGTTACGACGCCATCGTAGGAACGGATCTCCGTCGTAAGTCGAGGAACCGCTGCAAGGTGAATTATTGAAAGAGAAAGCATGTTTGGGTGAGCCAGCTCCTCTAGGAGCGAGGTGTTGCTCCTTGGAAATACTATAACACGACACAGCTTATACGTAAAAGGAAAGGCAACATAACATTGGTATATCTAACGAGGCAGGAGGGGAGGAATAAACATTCAAAATAATAGACATTTGCATATACATAAATATGTGAATGAGAACATATGCACCGGGCAATACGATTACATAAATTATCTAGAATATAATTAAAAGACACAGAGAATAACATTAACATACATACTTCAGTAAAAGGATATAGATACAGTTAGGTTACAACTAGAGCCGAGAAAAGTTTAGGAAACCGCGTGTCAACTAGAGTGAATTTAAACACAAGAGATAAACTTTACGTGGCAGGGGGGGGGGGTCTACAATAATATGATACTTTACTCATTGTTTCTGCTAATAGTGCTTTTCATAAATATTTTGACCCTTTTTTAAACGAGGTGAACAGTAGCTATTTGTCTGTCTGT
>NW_020868637.1:220475-225475 GCF_003789085.1 Penaeus vannamei | reverse complement strand
ATCACCCTAGGGTGTTTCATTTGGACAGGCTGAGGGAGGGGGAGTGTGCCCGCGGGTTTGCTGAGGCAATCTCTGATCGTTTCGCAGTGCTTGGCAGTCTGACAGACCCTGTTCTTCTGTGGGATACCTTTAAGCGTGAAACGCTTGATGCAGCTCAAGACGATTGGTGTACGTGTGTGTGTGCGTGTGTGTATGCGTGTGCGTGTGCGTGTGCGTGTGCGTGTGCGTGTGATGACGAAACTAATGATGACGGTGATGCCACTGACAGCATCGCCTCCGATGACTGATGTACATAATAGCGCCTCGGGAATCCATGATTCATTTAACACATTCATTTCAAAAAATCACATCAATGCGGCACATACTCTACATCGATTCATACCATCATTCCCAAAACAAAATATTGCAAAATGGCAACATTCATCACTATGGGGTCACATATTTCCTTGTTTTTCGGAATTAAAGGGACGTTTATGGCATGGAAATGGGTGGGTGCTTCATGCGCAGGGTGGTGTGAAGCGATGGAGTGGTAGTCTAGTTAGTGTTAAGAGCTTTTGCATGCCTTCTCGCTTACAGCTGCCACCGCTGGCTAGCCTCGTGCGAAAAAAGGGAGCAGCTCTGCATAAGCCTCCCCCTGCCAGTGCATAGCCTCTCCATCATCGAGACTCCCTGCAGTGCCTCCTCGTGGCCGCCCATGGAAACTGGGTACCTTGCGGTTCCAGGCTAAACTGAGGGGGATCTCGGAGCAGCAGGAGGCCCCAGAGGTTCAGGGCCATGGCCCACCGGCGTGTGGACACGCCCTGGCCCTGTACCAACTCCTGCCCCCTAGCCCCCTGGGGTTAATGGGAGGCTCGGGGGAGGTGGGCCTTGCCAGTCCTCCTCCCCCCAGATATAACCAATCGGCAGTGTTTCATATGAATGGAGAGGCTGGGAGGAGGGAAAAGCCCCTCCCACCCAGCAAGTGAGGCGGACTGTGGGCCCTGCTGGGAGGGCGACTGCTGGAGCGCAGGCTGGGAACGGGAACTACCCATCTCGCCTGTGCTCTGGTGGCCGCCAGCCCAGGGTGAAGCTTGTGGGGGAAAGCCCTCGGGAACCCCACAGGGTGGATGATGGGGCACGCAGCCTGCCACCCCACCCCTTTTTATATGGGCAGCGTCGGTGGGGGTGGCAGGGTGGCATCCACCCGGAGCGACTGCCAGAGGAACCTCAGGCGGGAAGTTAGGGTGGGGCTTGGAACGTCCGTTCTTTGCGTCAGGATGATCGGTTGCCTCTACTGTCGAGGGAACTGGGGAGGCTGAGAGTTGAGGTGGCTGCTCTCTCGGAGGTGAGGAGGCCTGGCAGCGGCATGACCTGTGTAGGTGGCTACACCTATTACTGGTCGGGCCGCAGCGATGGCCACCATCTCCAGGGAGTAGCCATTGCCATCTCCAGCAGACTCCAGCCCTCGGTAGTAGAGGTTACTCCTGTTGATGAGCGTATAATGGTATTGAGATTGAAGCTATCTTTTGGCTTCATGTCTCTTATTGCTGTGTACGCTCCTACCGATGTTTGTAAACTTGACGTGAAAGAGATGTTCTACGCCAAACTTACATCTGTGGTAGACAGATGTCCTCGACGAGATATTCGCATTGTTCTGGGCGACTTCAATGCGGTATCTGGCTGTGATCGAGCTGGCTATGAGATGTCTGTCGGTCCCCATGGTTCAGGAGCTGATGCCGGTAGCGAGAATAGCCTCCTTTTCCGGGACTTTGCTAGGTCCCAGATATTGAGGATTTCTGGCTCTTGGTACCAGCGCCCAGACCACATCGCTGGACATGGTACAGTGATGCGGGTAACGCAGCCAAGGAGATCGACCACATACTTGTTAGCCTCGTTGGAGGATCCTTCAGAATTGCAGGGTGTACAGGAGTGCTGAGTTCTGTGGTACTGACCATAGATTGGTTGTAGCTACCCCCGGGTCCACTTCAAAACCCCCCAGCGGTCAAATGATCACCCTAGGGTGTTTCATTTGGACAGGCTGAGGGAGGGGAGTGTGCCCGCGGGTTTGCTGAGGCAATCTCTGATCGTTTCGCAGTGCTTGGCAGTCTGACAGACCCTGTTCTTCTGTGGGATACCTTTAAGCGTGAAACGCTTGATGCAGCTCAAGATACGATTGGTGTACGCCCAGCAGTACAGAATTCCATCTCACAGGAGACACTGAAAGCCACAGATGCATGTCGTGCGGCTCGTCTGACAGGGATCGGGAATTGCACCGTTCTCATGTGCGCAGAACTCGGTCCCTGTTAAGAAGGGACAAGGAACAGTTTATTAGGAGTCTTGCAGAGGAGGTAGAAGGCCATTTCTTAGTAAATGACCTTCGTCCTGCATACCAAGCCCTGAGAAAGCTGAACTCCAAGCCCTCTTCACAGGTGACAGCAGTTCGCTCAGTAAGTGGTCAGATCGTTTCAGATCCTGTTGCGGTGCGGGGACGTTGGGCTGAGTATTTTGAGCAGCTGTACCAGGTTGACCCACCAACAGTTAACTTGGATGCGGGTAGTGTCGAGATCCCGCTGCCGGATCCACCTATCAGTGAGGACCCTCCCTCCCTAACTGAAGTTAGGGGGCGATTTCCAAGCTGAAGAGTGGTAAAGCAGCTGGTATCTGCGGCATACCAGCTGAACTGTTAAAGGCTGGTGGTGAACCTATGGCACGGGGGTTACATGCTGTCCTGGCTGCCATCTGGCAGTCCGGTTCCGTTCCTCCTGACCTGTTGAGGGGTGTGGTCATCCCTCTCTGGAAGGGGAAGGGGGACCGTTGGGACTGCAGCAATCACCGAGGCATCACACTGCTCAGTGTACCAGGCAAGGTTCTCGCCCACATCCTTCTGAGACGTATCAGAGACCATCTACTGAGGCACCAGAGACTGGAGCAATCCGGATTCACTCCTGGTAAGTCCACAATAGACCGTATCCTCGCGCTTCGAGTCATTGTAGAGCGCCGTCGTGAGTTCGGGTGGGCTGCTTGCAGCCTACATCGACCTCAAGAAGGCGTTCGATACGGTGCATCGGGAGTCACTTTGGGAGATCCTGAGGCTGAGAGGAATACCAACAAGGATTATTGGACTAATAGCAAGCCTGTATACTGGTACTGAAAGTGCTGTAAAGTGTGGTGGGGGCCTGTCGAGCTTCTTTCCTGTTAGTTCAGGAGTGAGGCAAGGCTGTGTCTTGCACCAACTCTTTTCAACACTTGCATGGACTGGATACTGGGCAGAGCTACTGTTCAAAGTCATTGTGGGGCAACGCTGGGCAATATCAAGGTTACAGACCTTGACTTTGCTGATGACGTTGCCATTCTATCTGAGTCTTTGGAAACCCTAGTGGCGGCTCTCGATGCATTTAGCAATGAAGCGAAGCCCCTGGGTCTAGAGGTCTCCTGGACCAAGACCAAGGTCCAGGAATTTGGGGACTTGTTAGGAGAACCTGTTCAGTCGGTACGTGCTTGCGGCGAGGACATTGAAGTCACAGAGAGCTTTACATACCTTGGTAGTGTAGTTCATAACTCTGGGCTGTCAGACCATGAAGTCAGCAGACGGATTGGCCTGGCAGCAGGGGTCATGAACTCTCTCAACAAGAGTATTTGGAGATGTCGGTACCTGTGCAGAAGGACCAAGCTACGGGTTTTCAAGGCCCTGATAATGCCAGTTTTGCTATACGTAGCGAAACCTGGACATTGTCCTGTGCCTTGGAGGCTCGTCTTGAAGCCTTTTGTAATAGGTCCTTGCGCCAGATCATGGGGTACTGTTGGCGGGACCATGTGTCCAACCAACGGTTGCACCGTGAGACTGGCACAAGCCCTGTTATCTGCACAATCCGTGATCGCCAACTCAGGCTATACGGCCACCTGGCTCGCTTTCCTCAGGATGATCCTGCCCATCAGGTCGTCTCTATTCGAGACAACCCTGGATGGAGGAGGCCTGTGGGACGACCGAGGAAGTCATGGCTTGGGCAGATCGACCAAACCTGCCGTGAAGAACTAGAGATGGGCCGAGTCCCTGCCTGGCGTCTAGCCATGAGGGATCCTCGTAGGTGGAAGCGAAGGGTGGATGCGGCTATGCGCCCCCGTCGCGCGTCAGCCCCATGATGATGATGATGAAATTACCCCCCCCCCACCTCACCCCCCCAAAAAAAAACACACTCCTGTCTACGGGCTTAGCTAGCGGAGACGATAATGATCATTACGTAACGGAGAGGAAAGGAAGAAGAGAGAGAGAGGTGGAAGAGAGAGATAAGAAGAGAAGGAGGGGGAGAGAAAGAGAGAGAGAGAGAGAGGGGAGAGGGAGGGAGGGAGGGAGGGAGGAGAGAGAGAGAGAGAGAGAGAGAGAGAGAGAGAGAGAGAGAGAGAGAAGAGAGAGAGAGAGAAGAGAGAGAGAGAGAGAGAGAGAGAGAGAGAGAGAAGAGAGAGAGAGCAGAAGAGAGAGAGAGAGAGAGGAGAGAGAGAGAGAGCGGAACGCAGGGAGGGAGAGAGGAAAAGAAAGGCGAGAGTGGAGGAAGGGAAAGAGACAGAGAGAGTGAGAGGGGGAGAGGATTAAAGGGATAGAAAAGAGAAAGAGTCCGAAACAGGAAAAAGAAAGGCGGAGACAAACAGACTGACAGAGGCATAAAAAAAAAAGATAAAATATATACATATGATGTGTGTGTGTGTGTGTGTGTTGTGTGTGTGTGTGTGTGTGTGTGTGTAGTGTGTGTGTGTGTGTGTTGTGTGTGTGTGGTGTGTGTGTTTTATGTATGTGGTGTGTATTGTGTGTGTGCATATATAATACATACATACATACATACTATATATATACACATATATATATATATAATATATATATATATATATTATAATAATATATTATATATATGTAAATATATATACATATATAATATATATATATATATATATATATATATATATATATATATATATATAATATACTATATATATATATTATAATTATATTATATATAATTGTAATATAT
>NW_020868637.1:186555-189055 GCF_003789085.1 Penaeus vannamei | reverse complement strand
AATAAGCCCAACTAGTAAGTGGAGACTTACCCAGCCCCTTGGCAACTTCCCTGACACCCCCCCCCCCCCCTGCATTTCTCCCTTTCTTCGTGGCTGCTCGAATCAATGCTTTTATTACGGCCCTGAAGGAAGGTAATGCTCAATAACATTTTTTCCTTTCTCTCTCACCCTCGCATCTCATCTCTGTCTTTATTATTCTCTCTCTCTCTCTCTCTCTCTCTCTCTCTCTCTCTCTCTCTCTCTCTCTCTCTCTCTCTCTCACACACACACACACACACACACACACACACACACACACACACACACACACACACTCTCTCACTCTCTCACTCTCTCTCACGCTCTCTCTCTCTCTCTCTCTCTCTCTCTCTCTCTCTCTCTCTCTCTCATTCTCTCCTGCCTAACTCGAAAACGATTATTTTTTCATACAATCAGAACGTTGCACTTTCCCAATCAAATTATTCATGTTTCTAGATTTCAGCCATAACTTTATAAGCGGCTCTGTGGAATATGACAAAATATAACTTTCACATATAAAACTCAAAGTTCATTCAGAGTCATAACATTTTTACGAGTCGGTTCGGGGCGTTATGGTCTCCATTTCTGTATCCTCGGATCAAAGTTATTTCTGGGGCTAAGTGTGCATATCCGACCCGCAGCTCGAAGAAGGCTGCAGCTCCCCTTCTGAGCCTGAGGAAATCATAAGGTTCTTTATGCGGAGGAAATGCCCTTAAACGCCGCCCGCGGGAAGCGCACTCGACGCCGGTGCTCGCGCGGGCGGTATTTTCCACGGGGCTTGTGGCTTTGGATATGGGTTCTGTAGATCGATGTACGGATAGATGTACTGATAAATATATAGATGGATAGATAAATAGATGTACTGTGAGAATGATCTATATGAGAGAGAGAGAGAAAGACCCCGATGGGGAAAGATGCGAGGAAAGACAGGGTAAGAGATGCAATTTTGTCTATGAAGCAGAAAGAAAGAAAAAAAAAAAGCATTGTCGAGTGCCGATATCCGTGAAATAATTGTAAAGATGTATGATCTGACATGTACTTCGCTCATTTATATGCAGTAATTTACATATTATATATTAAGTTCTGGGGTCATTTCAATGCAATACGTGTATGTGTGACATGCACTTCTAAGTGTGTGTTCCAAGACCCCCCCCCCCCCAAAAAAAAAAAAACTCTCCTCTCCTCTCTCTCTTTTCGCTCTTCCTCTCTCTCTCACACATATAGATGCACATGCACACACAAACACACGCACATATGTACAAATATACTGTGTGTGTGTGTGTGTGTATATATATATATATATATATATATATATATATATATATATATATATATATATATATATATATATATATATACATGCCCCCTATTAATCCCACGCGGGAGACAAATTGCTACGCAACGTGCATACTGCAATATTTAGGGGTGGTTAAAAGGATAAGATCGCGGTCCTATTCCTATATTTAACTTCGAGGTAAATTGGGAAAACGTCACAGATCTAGATGACACAATACAATTGTAGGAAACTTGTCTTAAAAACTATGGTATTATCAAGGCCTTGAAAACATAGCTTGATCCTTCGGTACAGCATCCCCAAATACTCTTGTTAAGAGAGTTCATGACCCCTGTTGCCAGGCCAATCCGTCTATTGACTTCCTGGTCATGATCTACAATAAGGTATGTTATACTCTCTGTGATTCAATGTCCACGCCACAGGTTCTCCTCGTGTCTCCAAAGTCTTGGGTCTTGGTCTTGGTCCAAGAGACCTATAGACCCAGGGTCTTTGCATCATTGCTAATGTATCTAGAGCTACCACTAGAGTTTTCAAGGACCCGGATAAAATTGCAATATTAGCAAAGTCAAAGTCAGTAACCTTGATATTGCCCAGTGTTGCTCCACAATGACTTTGAACAGTAGCTCTGCCCAGTATCCAGTCCATGCAAGTGTTGAAAAAAGTTGGTGCAAGGACACAGCCTTGCCTCACTCCTGAACTAACAGGAAAGAAGCTCGATAGGCTCCCACCACACTTTACAGCACTTTCAGTACCAGTATACAGGCTTGCTATTGATACAGTATTCCAATTTGAAATTCCTTTCAATCTCAGGATATTCCAGTGATTCCTAATACACAGTATTGAATAACTCCTTGAGGCCAATGTAGGCTGCAAGCAGCTCACACTTGAACTCACAGCAGTACTCTACTATGATTCAAAGCACCAGGAAATGTCTATTGACATTACACACATCCAAGTTAACTGTTGGTGGATCAACTAGGTAAAACTGCTCAAAATGCTCAACCATTATATGCACATCGATTAGAGTAATTTCTACTACCGAGTGCTGAAGTCTGCTGGAGATGGCTATGGCTACTCCCTGAAGATGGTGGCAATCACTGCAGGCCAACCAGTAATAAGTGTAGCCACCCATACAAATCGTGTCACAGCCAGGGCTTCTCACCACTGAGAGAGCAGCCACTTCAACTC
>NW_020868637.1:169970-172470 GCF_003789085.1 Penaeus vannamei | reverse complement strand
GTACTAAAACTTTTTACTAATAAATGAATTACGATGCTACTATTTTTTATGCTAAATTATTCTTTATGTAGAAATACATACACCAAATAAATAATTATAACACAGGGAGCCCACTCCACTAACAAGGGCACTCTTGGCATGAGCCTCTAACAAAATGTAAACAAGACAGGCAAAAGGGAAAGCCTTATCTTTGATACTCCGACTTATTTCAATTTCTTTAGCTAGCTCCCTACCTTAGCTTATTCTTCCTTTCGTTGGTTTACCTCACCTCTTTCCTGTTGAATGTTCTGTTCTGTTCTGTTCTGACAGAAGAAGGCAAGACAATGTCTAAGAACAAATGGGCTGAACTAACATATAACCTTGCATCAAATGCGAGACCCCACCGACTTTTGGAGGCAACTGAAAACCCTTATGGGTAACGATACCCAGCACAGCCCACATATGTATGATCACCAAAGCAACATATTATCAGGACAAAAACAAGGAAGATATCCACAGAAGATACTGGAAAAATATCTTTCGAATAACAAATGAAGAAAACCTCGGTTTTGACAGAAGAAATGAGACAATGGTTCTGCAAGAAATTGAAGATCACCATGAAGCTTTCACCTCTGACGCAGCCATAGATCTAAACAATCTAACAGCAGAACACGAGCTTATCAACCCCATTACCACTGAGGAAATAATAACCACCATAAAAGAATGGAAAAATAAGTCGCCAGGCCTATAAATAAAGCAATGATTCAAAGACTAAAGTTAATTTTCAACACATCGCTGGCTTCTGGCTATTTCCCAGCAAAATTCAAGACGGCTCTAATTACTCTTATACCAAAAGCCGGAAAGACACCAAACAGACCGGAGAATTTTAGGCCCACATCCTTCCTAGATATACCTGGTAAGCTCCTGGAAAAAAAAATAATAAAAGACTCCTCTGCTACCTTGAGAACAACAATCTCCTCAACCCCAAATAATATGGCTTTCGTTCATCCCGAGGCACAACTCAGCAATAGCAGTAGCATACGAGGAAGTGGCTCTGGCTTTAGCCAACAAGAACAAAGTCAACATTGTTCTGAGACGTTGCAAAAGCCTTTGGCAAAGTATGGCACCCAGGGCTTAAATATCAGCTCCTACAGCTTAATCTTCCTACATCAATAACAAAATTAAACTTTCTCGACGACAGAAAGGCAATAGTAAAACTTAATACAAGAGTTGGCAATGAGTTCTTACTCCAGAGTGGAGTACCACTCTTTCGCCAATGCTCTACATAATTTACACCTCAGCCTTACCTCCACTACTAATACGTTGTAATTACATCATGTATGCCGATGACATTACACAAATTATTTATCATCCCTCACCCAGAGCCAACTTTATCCGCCTAACAATTGACAGAGCAATTGGCATTAGTAACCAGTATGAGAAGGCCTGGAAAATCAAAACAAATATTGACAAATTTCTTGTCATAACAGCTGCCAGTGTAGCAGACCCCCGCAACCTGCAGCGCAGTATACTTCCCCCAGGTTGGGTCCAGGTCCACAGCCTGTCCTCTCGCCCTCACCATCAGCAGCTTCTCGACGACACATACCGAGACCTGATTGGTTGACCACGGACACCTCACGGCTTGCCCATTGGACCGCAGGCTCCCCTCGATCCCGGGTGGCTGGCACAGCTCAGACCCACTTAAGTTCCCGCACCCGGGCCCTCGCGATCCTCCAGCAGAGCAAGACACAGCAAGTAGCAACTAGGCATACCCAGGCCTTAGCCGACGGGTGAGCCGCCCCGGCTCTCCCCGGCGATCTCCAGCACACCAGCCATACCTGTGGGCACTCACACCCACACACAAAAGCTCCTTAAAGAGATGATTGACACCAGCCTATGGCGGATACCAATCCATTGCCATACTGGTGACTTTCCGGAGTGACACAAATACACAGCCTTCTGGAGTATCACGGTTATCGCTCGCTCGCTTAGCTCCCTCACTGGAGGGGGAGTACCTGTAGCCGACCCCCGCAACCTGCAGCGCAGCATACTTCCCCCAGGTTGGGTCCAGGTCCACAGCCTGTCCTCTCGCCCTCACCATCAGCAGCTTCTCGACGACACATACCGAGACCTGATTGGTTGACCACGGACACCTCACGGCTCGCCCATTGGACCGCAGGCTCCCCTCGTTCCCGGGTGTCTGGCACAGCTCAGACCCACTTAAGCTCCCGCACCCGGGCCGAGTTCATCACTCGCGATCCTCCAGCAGAGCAAGACACAGCAAGCAGCAACTAGGCCTACCCAGGCCTTAGCCGACGGGTGAGTCGCCCCGGCGATCTCCAGCACAACAGTCATACCTGTGGGCACTCACACCCACACACAAAAGCTCCTTAAAGAGATGATTGACACCAGCCTATGGCGGATACCAATCCATTGCCATACCAGAACAAAATCAGGAGCCCTCAACTTGGAAAATGCAGCAGTAAATAATGCCAATGAAGGGAGAATTCTAGGGCTGAGA
>NW_020868637.1:159970-162470 GCF_003789085.1 Penaeus vannamei | reverse complement strand
GGTATATTGGATCGTAAGGAGGATTGTGTCGGGTTTATAAAGAGGACTTTTGTTTTTGTCGAGTTAGTTTTGATAAGCCATTTGTGCTCCCATCGAGAGACGGTGTCAAGCTCGTCGTTGATTCGTCGGACGACACCAGCGAGCGAATCGTGTCTAGCTAAGTGCGTGCAGTCGTCAGCGTAAAGTAACGTCAGTGAATCAGGGAAGGTGGGGTCGGAGAGGTCATTAGTGTATAATATGTATAGTGTTGGGCTGATTATGCTGCCTTGAGGTACACCTGCGTGCATATTGATTGTAGAGGAAACTTTGCCTTTAAATTTAAGCTTTAATTTACGGTCATCCAAGAAGCTGCAAAGCAGCTTCTTGGTGCACGAGGGAAAATTGAATTTAGTGCAGATTTTGTACTTCAAGCCAGCATGCCAGACCGTGTCGAAGGCTCGCTCCACGTCTTTGGTCACGAGGACCGTCTTAAGTCGTCTGTCTTTGTTGTTAAGACAGTAGTTAGTCAGTAGGTTCAGTGCGTCAGTAGTCGAGCGGTGAGAGCGAAAGCCAAATTGTTTGGAAGAAAGTAGGTCATGGTCGTCGAGATACCGCCTTAGTCGGGAATTAATGACTTTCAAAAATTTTGCCTAATGTAAACTAATTGGGCGGTAATTCTTGGGGTCAGTGAGGTCTTTGTTTGGCTTAGGTATGAGGGCCACGATAGCAGTCTTAAAGGGAGCAGGAAAGTAGCCAGAAGCAAGAGAGGTATTGTACAGGTGCGTCATAGCTCGTAAAACGTTGTCAGGAAGATGAAGGAGTGCGTCACGCCCGATCTGAGAGGAGCCCGGAGCCTTACGAGGAAACCTTTATTATTTGTTTAATCTCCTCCAGCAAGATGGGAGCACGGAGTTCGCATGTGTCGTCCAGCCTATCCATGTGGATAATTGGCTCTGGCTCTGTTTCTATCCTGTGTTCTTGGCTCCAGGTGTTGATGGATTGAAAATGTTCATTAAAAAAGGGGTGTGGTTCATGAGGATAGAATACAGTTTGCCAGTGATCACGAAAAAAATTTGATAACATCCACGGGATCTGAAACTTGAGTGTTGTCCTTGAGGAGGTGACTGAAGGGAGGGAAGTTACTGCCTTTTAACTGTTTAATCTTTTGCCAAAATTCCCGTGGATTGCGAACTCGCATCGATTCTGTTTGTTTAATCAAATTTTGCCAATGAATTTTGCGGTCATTATCAAAACTATCTATGACATGGTTTCTGAGGATAGTGAGGTCCCACCGAACTCGGTGTAAATTCTGAATATTTTGGAGAAAACGATTCCTGTAGCAGGTCAGGAGACGCTTGGTTCTCTCGCTTGGATGGAATGATTTACGTATTTTGTAACGCTCTCGTGGGATGGACCGGAGCATTGCTGCTGAAATCCAAGCAAAGAGATGATGCCAGTGCCTATCTATTTCGAGAACATTTTCTCTGTCAAGGTTAAAGTCGAAATTTTGATCTGAAAGATAAGATTTAAAATCGTTCCAGTCTGCTTTCTTATACCGGAAGGATGGCGTTTCTTTGTTATGTATAGGTGAGGTGGAAAGTTTTATGATCACGGGTATGTGGTCAGAACCGATGTTCGGACCTGGTTGTAGGTGTGTGTGGTAGGGGAGGGCGGCCCTGTTCCCGAACACGAGATCAGGTCTGCCTTTTCCCCTAGCCGTGATTGTGGTGTGGAAGTCGGGTCCTATGTAATGTAGTCTTTTTGTGTTGAAAATAGACAAGAGCTGCTGTCTACCGTGTGCGTTCGTGGTTGTGTGGTGTAGTGATATGTGTGATGCGTTGACATCCCGGCGAAGAAGACTGGAAGATTATTATAGCTGAATAATTTATTGAAATCTGAAAGTGGCAAGTTTGAATTTGGTCTGATATAGGCCGTGGCAATCATTATAGGGCCCTGCTGGGTGAATAGCTTACAGCCATGAAGTCTGGATGGATGAATGGGGGTGAAATGAATTCGAAATGAAGGGTGGATTTGACGAGGATGCAGGACCCTACGAACCAGCCGTTTCGTGACTGTCTTGACGTGTAGCCGAAGTGTTTGATAGCATAGGAGTTAGTGATAGAGGTGGAATTTAAAAGAACCACGTCAGGACATTCCCGATCGAGGAAATCGTAAAAAATGTTACGTATATTGAAAAATGATCTTACATTCGCTTGCACGATTGTCAGCACGCCACTCATGGTGAGTCCGGGTGTTGTGTCTCACCTTGTGTGGCGTTTGTTGCTCCCGGTAACGACGGGAGCGAGCCCCCGTCGAGGGCTCGTCAAGGTCAGGAAGGGATTCCTGAGACTGGGAGACTCGGAATTCTCGGGAATCGGCGGACCAATTCCCGATACTTCCTCGTCTCCCGAAAGTTCCCCTGACAGGGAGAACAGGACCTGCTCCCTCGGGGGAGCAGTCAGCGAGGAGGCACCGGGGCCTTCCTCGAGACCGACATCGATCTCGAGGCTCTCGCTACTGT
>NW_020868637.1:127470-134970 GCF_003789085.1 Penaeus vannamei | reverse complement strand
CTGTATGTATATATAAAACATATAATACATATACATATAATACATACATATATATATACATACATACATATATATGTTTGTGTGTGACGTATCAGAATTCTTAAATACAAATATCTCAGAAAAAAATATCTCAAAAGAAGCTAAAGGCTACAATATTATGCCGAAATGCATTTTGTTCTAAATCATTCCTACAAAAAGGGCTTTTGAAATTTCGGAAGCACAGAAGGCTCTCAGAGACTATAAGATGAGATTGAAATGAAAAAATAATAGCACTGAGACCCCTAAAGGAAAGTAAAAAGAATACAAAACAATCCATCTTGTAAAAATGAAACGTAAAGAGTAGAAATCTCTATTTGAAAAAGTTCTCTTGATATTCGAACAAATCTGAAAGCAGAATCTTTCCTTAGCCCGGTATAAAGGGAAAAAATAACGAACTGGAAGTCTGCTAAAAGTAACCCTTCGACACACTCATTTGACAAATAAAATAATGTCGACATTGCAATAATTGCAAATCATGGCTCCAAAACGACACCAGCTTATCACGCAACAATGTTAGTTAATATTAACCAATATTAATCATTATCATTATCGTTATTATTACTACTTTTTTGAGCCTGGAGTCGTTTGAAACAAAGCTGCTCATTGGTCAGTTGAATTCTGAGGATCGTTGTAAAATTTTTTTTTTTAATTTAGATATATATTTCCATGTGTAATTACCTTGACCAAAGAGCATAGCAAAAATTTCCATAAAAAGAGTAAGGTTTTAAAGAATATCGAAGTTGATGCTAACGGTAATGCAATTTAGAGACGCATCCCCAAAAAGGTGACGCATGTAACTACGCCCACTATATTTAATGGGAATACGAGACCTCAAACCGTGCCCAATCGTCTCTACTCTATCATAGCCCTCCATAGCACCCTCGATCATCTCCCTAACCCATTCCGTTGTTTAGGGGTGTTTAAGGGGTCTATAAAAGGTATACGAATACTCAAACCATATCCATTCTTATTTACTCTGTGACAGCTTTCCATAGCACCCTCTGTCACCTCTGTAACCCTTGCCATTGTTTAGGGGCTTATTTAAGGGGTCTGGGATATCACGTCCTGACCCCTTATGGGAACCCCTTATCGGAACGCCACATAGCCTAAGCCACATAGGACCTGGAAACCTTTCTAATGCGCCCAAGAACACCCCCCCCCAAACTCCTTGTGGTTGCTGAGAAAAAGTGAACATTAGGTCTTTGGTTATGGTTTTACGGTATGAAAGTTGTTGATATATAGCCCTGTGGCCGGCCCCCTTGTTTTCGGTTTAGTTGGATGGGGATTGATGGGGGGGGGGGGGGTTGGGGCAGGAGCCCCGGCGATGTTCGAAGTAATCATAGACATGCAGGTGTTATCAATAAACAAGGCTACTGTGCTCTCAAAATGTAATACTGCCAATTGTACAAACGCATTCTGTAAATATATGTAATGTAAGAGATATTTACATTCCTATTAATTTTCAAGTACTTCATAAACAAAGGTAAATGTTTAGTTTAAAAGAAAGTAATGATTAAGTTATCCCTTTATAACATTCTCTGTACGACCTACCATATCTCATTTTCTATAAGTCCACTCTAGTCGGCCATTACAGGGAGCCTCTGAGACAGATTAGAGGTAATTATCTGCAAGTATTTGTATAATTAAGTAATGCCATGTATCATTAAATAACTAAGCTTACTATTTTTAGCTCTATTTGGTTTCCATTGGTCAGTATATTTTGGAATATGCAATATCAGGTAAGCAATATAATAGCAAGCCTAATAGCAAGCCTGTATACTGGTACTGAAAGTGCTGTAAAGTGTGGTGGGGGCCTGTCAAGCTTCTTTCCTGTTAGTTCAGGAGTGAGGCAAGGCTGTGTCCTTGCGCCAACTCTTTTCAACACTTGCATGGACTGGATACTGGGCAGAGCTACTGTTCAAAGTCATTGTGGGGCAACGCTGGGCAATATCAAGGTTACAGACCTTGACTTTGCTGATGACGTTGCCATTCTATCTGAGTCTTTGGAAACCCTAGTGGCGGCTCTCGATGCATTTAGCAATGAAGCAAAGCCCCTGGGTCTAGAGGTCTCCTGGACCAAGACCAAGGTCCAGGAATTTGGGGACTTGATAGGAGAACCTGTTCAGTCGATACGTGCTTGCGGCGAGGACATTGAAGTCACACAGAGCATTACATACCTTGGTAGTGTAGTTCATAACTCTGGGCTGTCAGACCATGAAGTCAGCAGACGGATTGGCCTGGCAGCAGGGGTCATGAACTCTCTCAACAAGAGTATTTGGAGATGTCGGTACCTGTGCAGAAGGACCAAGCTTCGGGTTTTCAAGGCCCTGATAATGCCAGTTTTGCTATACGGTAGCGAAACCTGGACATTGTCCTGTGCCTTGGAGGCTCGTCTTGAAGCCTTTTGCAATAGGTCCTTGCGCCAGATCATGGGGTACTGTTGGCGGGACCATGTGTCCAACCAACGGTTGCACCGTGAGACTGGCACAAGCCCTGTTATCTGCACAATCCGTGATCGCCAACTCAGGCTATACGGCCACCTGGCTCGCTTTCCTCAGGATGATCCTGCCCATCAGGTCGTCTCTATTCGAGACAACCCTGGGTGGAGGAGGCCTTTGGGACGACCGAGGAAGTCATGGCTTGGGCAGATCGACCAAACCTGCCGTGAAGAACTAGAGATGGGCCGAGTCCCTGCCTGGCGTCTAGCCATGAGGGATCCTCGTAGGTGGAAGCAAAGGGTGGATGCGGCTATGCGCCCCCGTCGGCGTCAGCCCCTATGATGATGATGAATATAAGGAATTGTTATACCATCTCAATTTTCGTTTCGTGTATGATTGAGCAAAATATTAGAAGATAATACAACGCAATCAAAGGCGAGAGAGTGGATCGGAGTCCCAACGTCTGGTCCAGAGAGAGACGTCCCCACCCACCCCACTTCCAAAGGGAAAGAGTGTAGTGATACTCTGAGCTGACATACGCTCAATCATACAAACACGGAGGGAGGCGCCACCACGGAAAGAGGGATCCCGACCCTTAGAGTTTGTAACATATTTGTTCTGGTGACTTGACTGAGATATTTCCTTCGGAGGCTTTGTTCAATGTTAGTAATTATGATGTTCTTTGGTTTATGCTGTGTTTAATCTCTTGGTCATTTACTTTATTAGTCAACTTCTCCAGTTCTTATCTTAAGCTTTTTATAACATTATATTTACGCCTATTGTAATGTCGTATCCTTGTCAGAATTTTTTTAGTGTTTGTGTAACCCAGCTATATCTATATCCAATTACTATATGATACGTATGTATATAATCTTACATGTTTGTATCTTCACACACACATATATATATACATATGCATATACGCCTGACCATTGCTTCCTCTGTTCATTCCTCTCTTCTTGCCTCACCAGACCTGAATGTTGTCTTGTCTATCTCTTCCACAAGTTATGTATTGTTGTAACGCTTCCTTGTTCATCACCGTTCGTCACATGCTAACAACGTGACTTGGTGCGATCTTTAAACCAGTGCATAGGAGATCAGGCAGACTCCCTGCGGGGAGCTAAGGAGCAACGCCTCGCTCCGAGGAGCCGCCGCACTCTACCATCTTATTCAGTAAAGGAGTCAAGACATCTTGGTTGTCTACCTTAACTCTAAGCTCGCCATCTACCAAACTCTTGTAGGACCCAACATTTGGGCTCTTACAACTGGCGGCAGCGGTGAAAGCAGACTCATACAACGCCTCCGCATCAACACCATACCCTGCCAAGCACAATGTGACCCAGTCCTGCTGAGATGTCCCCAAGCCCAGATAACTGATGCTGCTGATCATAGTAGTAGAATTCACGCCACTCTCAGCACCAGCTGCTGACCCCTAACCATCTATCTCGTCTGTTGCTGCCAGCACTGTGCCGATATCCAGACCCCAGCTGGACCACACATCACCAAGGACGTGAACCACCCAAAACATCTCTACACCGAGCCGAGTTCCTCGCCATGCGGATTCATCATCCCAGCCACACGGCAGGAAACATCCCGCTGACTGGTCACGCCATGACCTTGCTTGCCACACACTGCTTCAAATCTCATCAGCCGTGCAGCTCCCCTGCTTCTCGCCTCGCACCACAACCAAAATCCGTGTGAATTTTTGAAGACAAAAAAAGGAAAAAAATTGGTGATCAATACCTAGCTTTTCCTTAAATATTTCTTATTCTGTGTCCAGTTCTTAATATCGAGTTATTAAATTGTGCAGTGACATTATTTTTTGCATTCTGTGTTCACTTATCAGTTATAGGTATTCATTTGCAGCTTATGAGTTGTCTTAATAGGTTCCCTCGCATGTATTAAGGCGCCCCCGCCGCTCGTACCTTTACCGCCTCCTGAGGACGTACTTCCCTCACCGCCGCCCGCGCATTCTGTGACGCCGCCTGATGACGGGATTCCTTCAGCACCGCCTGTTCATTTGCAGTTCTGAAGCCCGAGAATATCGCACTCTCGGCATCCGTTGGAAAATAACAAGCGAATCTACTTGATACTGATACACTGCCACAATACCTGCGTCCTTCTTTTTACGTTGCTTACGGCTTTTACACAATTGTGCCGTTGTTTCTTATGTATTTTTCTATTGTTTTTAGCTATATGAATTTAGACGATGTTTGATTATGATGGGGACCATCATTTTAAAACCAGGGAGATATGTAACCCAGCTATATCTATATCTAATTACTATATGATACATATATATATAATCTTACATGTTTGTCATATATGTATCTTCACACATACATATACATGTGCATATACGCCTAACCATTGCTTCCTCTGTTCATTCTTCTCTTCTTGCCTCACCAGACATTAGAATGTTGTTTTTGTCTATCTCTTCCACAAGAGCTATGTATTGTTGTAACGCTTCCTTGTTCATCACCGTTCGTCACATGCTAACAACGTGACTTGGTGCGATCTTTAAACCAGTGCATAGGAGATCAGGCAGACTCCCTGCGGGGAGCTAAGGAGCAACGCCTCGCTCCGAGGAGCCGCCGCACTCTACCATCTTATTCAGTAAAGGAGTCAAGACATCTTGGTTGTCTACCTTAACTCTAAGCTCGCCATCTACCAAACTCTTGTAGGACCCAACATTTGGGCTCACAGTTTGTTCGCTTTAAGAAAAAGAAAAAGAAAATGTCAGATTTATTAATCATTACGTATGCATACATATATATCTTTTCGACAAATATAAAAACACATCTACAACTTGACGAATACAAAGACAAACAAAACGATACACGCACGAAATACATACACAGAAAACAAAAACGAATACATTCACAAACGACTCTTATACTCTAAACAAATACGTACACTATAAAATTAACACGAACATTTAAAATGACGGACATATTTAACATAACGCACAACACTCAACTCGCGATCTGGCATATGATACTCGCATGTCCTCACTTCACTTATTCACTACCGCGGACTAGCGCTCGCTCATATCAAGCCATACGGAACTCGTTCTTCTTTCGCAAGCACTGGGATACATGACCTGATTGCAGTACAGCTTCCATCACTGGCAGCGGCAAGGCGTTGTCCCTTTCTTCCCGGTTCCAGAGGAATAACGACATAGCTTAAACGAATAAAATAAGTAGTAGTAGTAATGGAATTAGTGACGGTAGTAATAGCAGTAGTAGTAATTTCAGTATGTGAAGTTACAAGCGCCCAAAAGTATTCTCACACCCGTTGCTCGTTAATACGTTCATTAAATGTTTTGTTGATTTAAACTTTCATCTATAACACACAAGCATCGACATTCCATGCTAATGTACTGCAATCGTGAGCTAGAGTGCAGTAACGTGTATATATCGATGTTTACCTTTTTTAACGAAAGTTCTATTTAACAAAACATTTAATTGACGTATTTCTGGGCAACTGGCTGGTAATCCCTTTAGACACGGACACCCTCAAATGATCATGATAATAAAACAATTATGATAATAATGATTGTCATCGTTAATATAAATGATGATAATAATACCGAAGCAAGGTCTGTACAAGTACTCATAGACCCTGAACCGGTGACTCCAGCGACTCTGACCGGCTCGCATCCACCAGTCACGGCTAATGTTTGTGCCTATCACACTTGAGGGTCATTCATTTTTTTTACATTTTCAAACATGAACAAAAAGTACTCTTTTCCGAGACCCCTTCCCCCTGCAGTGTGTACAAAGCTAAAATATAAAAATGAGGGCCTTTGCCACTGGGTCTCGGAGTCTAAAGCAGGGGCTCTTAATCCGGGGTCCATGGATCTGTTCGGGTCCATGGATGGGTTTCAGAAGGCCGTGAGCAGCAGACAAGAATTAACATTACTCTCTGCAGAAAAAGGAGTGTTTTTAGTTCTCTTTTATAGTTTATCTGACATGTACATGATCCAATTAAATTTCAATGAATAATGTACATTATACACGTTTTTTTCAAAAGTTTCTGTTCGAGTGACTCTCCGGGGAAGGGGCCCAAAGCTTTCATGAGATTCTCAAAGGGATCCGTGACTAGAATGGTTAAGAATCACTGCTCGAAAGGAATGCATTGACACTAATAGATTCTAGCAGATTCTGGAAGCACGTGGGGAAGACAATAAGTGTTTTGCAATTTTGAACTAAATCCGGATAGTCATATATAACTATAAGTTCTGAAAGCATAGGCCAGAGATTTAACCCTCACCCCTCATGAAATCCTCATGAAAAATGATGGAAAAATTGATTACCCTTAAAATTTATAATATTAATATTATGATGGTAATAATAATAATGATAATTATTACTATTGCAATGATAATAATACTGAAGAAAGAATAATAAAGTAACAATGCTAATAATAATGATAAGAATAAAAGTAATAAAATAACAATAATGATAAGAACAATGACAAAAATAAAAGCAATATTGATGTTGAGAAAGTGAGACTGATAACAATAATAATGATAATAGGAATAATGATGATAATGATAATAATTATGATAATGATAATGAAAAAATAATTGAAAAATAACAGCAATAATCATAATAATGATAATGAAAATGATATTAATGATAATTCTAATAATGATAAAGAAAATGATAATGATGATCCGATGCTTGCCTTCCCCCCGTGACCCCTTCCTGGGCACCGCCCGCGCGGCCGTTGCCACGTCTCTCGCGAGGTCGCTCTCGTCGGAGGTCAGTCGGACGCGCTCGACTGACCGCGCTGCTTCCGCAAGCCGGTATCCGCTCATTTTTTCCCGCTCAGTTTCGCAAGTTCACCACATGGTCCACAAGCAAATGTCCGTGTACCACACACACGTATACAATTATACATACATTCACTCAAGTACTGCATACATAGTGTGTGTGTGTGTATGTGTGTGTGTGTGTGTGTGTGTGTGTGTGTGTGTCTGTGTGGTGTGTTATATATTATATATTATATATATATA
>NW_020868637.1:123835-127370 GCF_003789085.1 Penaeus vannamei | reverse complement strand
AGCCCTCAGGAACCCCACAGGTGGATGATGGGGCACGCAGCCCGCCACAGACCCTTTTATATGGGGCAGCGTCTGTGGGGTGGCAGAGGTGGCATCCACGCCGGAGCGACTGCCAGAGCTGAAACCTCAGGCGGGAAGTCAGGGTGGGGGCTTGGGAACGTCCGTTCTTTTGCGTCAGGATGATCGGTTTGCCTCTACTGTCGAGGGAACTGGGGAGGATGAGAGTTGAGGTGGCTGCTCTCTCAGAGGTGAGGAGGCCTGGCAGCGGCATGACCCATGTAGGTGACTACACCTATTACTGGTCGGGCCGCAGCGATGGCCACCATCTCCAGGGAGTAAGCCATTGCCGTCTCCAGCAGACTCCAGCACCGGTAGTAGAGGTTACTCCTGTTGATGAGCGTATAATGGTATTGAGATTGAAGCTTTCTTTTGGCTTCATGTCTCTTATTGCTGTGTACGCTCCTACCGATGTTTGTAAACTTGACGTAAAAGAGATGTTCTATGCCAAACTTACATCTGTGGTAGACAGATGTCCCTGGCAAGATATTTGTATTGTTCTGGGCGACTTCAATGCGGTATCTGGCTGTGATCGAGCTGGCTATGAGATGTCTGTCGGTCCCCATGGTTCAGGAGCTGATGCCGGTAGCGAGAATAGCCTCCATTTTCCGGGACTTTGCTAGGTCCAGAAATTGAGAAATTTCTGGCTCCTGGTACCAGCGCCCAGACCCCATCGCTGGACATGGTACAGTGATGCGGGTAACGCAGCCAAGGAGATCGACCACATACTTGTTAGCACTCGTTGGAGGATCCTTCAGAATTGCAGGGGTGTACAGGAGTGCTGAGTTCTGTGGTACTGACCATAGATTGGTTGTGGCTACCCTCCGGGTTCCACTTCAAAACCCCCCAGCGGTCAATGATCACCCTAGGGTGTTTCATTTGGACAGGCTGATGGAGGGGGAGTGTGCCCGTGGGTTTGCTGAGGCAATCTTTGATCGTTTCGCAGTGCTTGCAGCCTGACAGACCCCTGTTCTCTGTGGGATACCTTTTAAACGTGAACGCTTGAATGGCAGCTCAAGATACGATTGGTGTACGCCCAAGAGTAGTACAGAATTCCATCTCGCGGGAGACACTGGAAGCCACAGATGCAATGTCGTGCGGCTCGTCTGCAGGGGATCGGGAATTGCCCAATTCTCATGTGCGCAGAACTCAGTCCCTGTTAAGAAGGGACAAGGAACAGTTTATTAGGAGTCTTGCAGAGGAGGTAGAAGGCCATTTCTTAGTAAATGACCTTCGTCCTGCTACCAAGCGCCTGAGAAGCTGAACTCCAAGCCCTCTTCACAGGTGACAGCAGTCGCTCAGTAAGTGATCAGATCGTTTCGATCCTGTTGCGGTGCGGGGACGTGGGCTGAGTATTTTGAGCAGCTGTACCAGGTTGACCCACCAACAGTTAACTTGGATGCGGGTAGTGTCGAGATCCCGCTGCCGGATCCACCTATCAGTGAGGACCCTCCCTCCCTAACTGAAGTTAGGGGGGTGTTTTCCAAGCTGAAGAGTGGTAAAGCAGCTGGTATCTGCGGCATACCAGCTGAAACTGTTAAAGGCTGGTGGTGAACCTATGGCAAGCGGGGGTTACAATGCTGTCCTGGCTGCCATCTGGCAGTCCGGTTCCATTCCTCCTGACCTGTTGAAGGGTGTGGTCATCCCTCTCTGGAAGGGGAAGGGGGACCGTTGGGACTGCAGCAATCACCGAGGCATCACACTGCTCAGTGTACCAGGCAAGGTTCTCGCCCACATCCTTCTGAGACGTATCAGAGACCATCTACTGAGGCACCACAGACTGGAGCAATCCGGATTCACTCCTGTAAAGTCCACAATAGCCCGTATCCTCGGCGCTTCGAAGTCATTGTAGAGCGCCGTCGTGAGTTCGGCGTGGGCTGCAGCAGCCTACATCGACCTCAAGAAGGCATTCGATACAGTTGCATCGGAGTCACTTTGGAGTCCTGAGGCTGAGAGGAATACCAACAAGGATTATTGGACTAATAGCAAGCCTGTATACTGGTATTGAAAGTGCTGTAAAGTGTGGTGGGGGCCTGTCGGGCTTCTTTCCTGTTAGTTCAGAAGTGAGGCAAGGCTGTGTCCTTGCACCAACTCTTTTCAACACTTGCATGGACTGGATACAGACCTTGACTTTGCTGATGACGTTGCCATTCTATCTGAGTCTTTGGAAACCCTAGTGGCGGCTCTCGATGCATTTAGCAATGAAACGAAGCGCGAGGATACTGTCTATTGTGGACTTACCAGGAGTGAATCCGGATTGCTCCAGTCTCTGGTGTCTCAGTAGATGGTCTCTGATACGTCTCAGAAGGATGTGGGCGAGAACCTTGCCTGGTATACTGAGCAGTGTGATGCCTCAGTGATTGCTGCGTCCCAAACAGTCCCCCTTCCCCTTCCAGAGAGGATGACCCACCCCTCAACAGGTCAGGAGGAACGGAACCGGACCGCCAGATGGCAGCCAGGACAGCATGTAACCCCCATGCCATAGGTTCACCACCAGCCTTTAACAGTTCAACTGGTATGCCGCAGATACCCGCTACTTTACCACTCTTCAGCTTGGAAATTGCCCCCCTAACTTCAGTTAGGGAGGGAAGATCCTCACTGATAGGTGGATCCGGCAGCGGGATCTCGACACTACCCGCATCCAAGTTAACTGTTGGTGGGTCAACCTGGTACAGCTGCTCAAAATACTCAGCCCAACGTTCCCTCACCGCAACAGGATCTGAAACAATCTGACCACTTACTGAGCCGAACTGCTGTCACCTGTGAAGAGGGCTTGGAGTTCAGCTTTCTCAGGGCTTGGTATGCAGGACGAAGGTCATTTACTAAGAAATGGCCTTCTACCTCCTCTGCAAGACTCCTAATAAACTGTTCCTTGTCCCTTCTTAACAGGGACTGAGTTCTGCGCACATGAGAATGGTGCAATTCCCGATCCCCTGTCAGACGAGCCACACGACATGCATCTGTGGCTTCCAGTGTCTCCTGCGAGACGGAATTCTGTACTGCTCTCAGGCGTACACCAATCATATCTTGAGTTGCATCAAGTGTTTCATGCTTAAAGGTATCCCACAGAAGAACAGGGTCTGTCAGACTGTCAAGCATTGAGAAACGATCAGAGATTGCCTCAGCAAACCCGCGGGCACACTCCCCCTCCATCAGCCTGTCCAAATGAAACACCCTAGGGTGATCATTTGACCGCTGGGGAGGTTTGAAGTGGACCCGGAGGGTAGCCACAACCAATCTATAGTCAGTACCACAGAACTCAGCACTCCTATACATCCTGCAATTCTGAAGGATCCTCCAACGAGTGCTAACAAGTATGTGGTCGATCTCCTTGGCTGCATTACCCGCATCACTGTACCATGTCCAGCGATGTGGGTCTGGGCGCTGGTACCAGGAGCCAGAAATCCTCAATTTCTGGGACCTAGCAAAGTCCCGGAAAAGGAGGCTATTCTCGCTACCGGCATCAGCTCCTGAACCA
>NW_020868637.1:108835-111335 GCF_003789085.1 Penaeus vannamei | reverse complement strand
GCATTGCACTTGCTGCATCACACATTATCTGGAGCTACAACCAAATCAGCCATGACATGAGCAACATTTCATCCAGAGGCAATAGCTTAATTTAAGGTAGACCCCAGGAAGGTAATCAGTAGACACAGGCTCTAAGATGAGTACCACGGATATGGAGCATGAAGCCCTCCATTGTTATCCCCAGTTCAAGTTCAAAATCTGTGATAAAACAAAATGCACTATTCCAAGGCCAGTGTGGTCAAAGCAGAGTTCAGAGAGGCAGAAAAGGCTACAGGCACTCTTGACTTCAGGAATATGGTGTCAGAGTACTGTCCTGTGTCACACACAGGCTGTGTAATGATTTAATTATTAAGATTTAAGTGGATAAGCAAGGGGCACGACATTAAACCCATTAGATTTGTGTGCCGTGCCATCTGCCATAAGGGACATGGGTAACGAGAAGGAAAGCGCTCTGCCCATGCTTTCACAACCTTCTAGCCTCACTTGAGGAAGAGAAGAAAGAAGCACAAGGAGCATGGATCCAAGGATACCATGAGAATGAGAAAGGTAGGAGGTTTTGAAAATAAATAGATAGAGAAAACCTACATAGTTTTCTAATGATCCAGATGAAGAAAGAAGCACACAAAAGAGTAAACACTTGAACATAAAAGAACTTCTCAGCTCCCAGACAGGGGAAAAAAGAAATCTTTCCTTGAGGTCATAATCATTTATAAGATTTTTGTTCCCGTATATGACAAAACTGGCATGACAGATGAACATTACTATTGTTTTTAATTTATTTTTTCCTTTATAATGATTTTTTTAAAACTCAGCAATGTCAGTTACTGTAATGTCCACTGTAGTTTTGTTTGGTTTGTAATTTTTCACAAAAATGGTTTCACAAGTGCCTAGTCACTAGTGTGTCAATTACAAGGCCTACCTGATCTCAAATGTTTGCCCCATTCTTTAAATAATGTGAAAGAAAGGCTTTAGTTTTAATACTTTTGTTAACATTATTAATGTTATTATCATTTTTATGAGAGTTCCTGTATGGAAATTATGATTTAATTTTTTTCTTATTTTTTATAGATATGACATATTGTTATTTCTCAACAAACTATAAATTTATTAATATTATTTATTGGGACCAGCCTTCCCTCCTTTGTTGTCATGGGGGGGCATAGGAGACAGAGACTAAGGCCTGATGTAGGAGATTATCCTTACCTTTGGCCTCAACCCTTGCCTCAACTAATTTTGCATGGTCTTTTCTTCTCCTCCTTTCTTTTTCCTTCTCTTCTTCATCCCTTCTTTACCCTTTTCACTATCATACTATCCTATAACACTCTCTGATCTTTGCCATCTATAACATTTTATCCTAGTCTTTTAATCTTCTTTACTCTTTTTGCCAAAGTACTTTTCCATAGTGCTATATGACCTTTGATGTCAAGCACATTTATTTGTTTCAACCATTAACCATTATACGAACCAGCCAGAAATGTACATGCACATTCAAGGAGATGAGGATGATAAATCTTTATGAATATTGTAACTGTTATTGTTTTTGGCATAATATATGAATGTACATTTTTACATCATTTCAGGTTTTACTGAGATATGCATCATGCATCCCCTAGATGTGGTGAAGACACGATTCCAGATTCAGACTAAAGGAGTCCCTGGTGATCCAAATTATTACACCTCAGTTTATGATTGTATGCGGAAGATGGCAAGAAATGAGGGGCTTTTGTCCCTTTACAAAGGTGTCCTCCCACCTGTTCTTGTTGAAACACCAAAGCGTGCTGTCAAGGTTAATATATATATATATATGCATTTGTTTTATTTACTTCATATCTAGGTGCAGCCTTTTGTATATTTACCAACTAGTCCCCTAACAAAGATGCTGGAAGATATACATCCTTTCACAGCATTAATGTTATGAAAAATATTTAAGACATGATTATAAAATGATTAGTAAAGGCAGAGCTTAGTAGCAATATTAAGGGGACCGTCCCAGATGAGGGGGGGGACGGGGGGTCAAATTGAGTTAGCTAGCATATAGTATAGGTACATGGATGAGGAAACTACCAAACAAGTATTAAGGCCCTCCTATGGCTCGTTGTCTTGCAACCGACGTGAAACTCCCTCAGCACCTGGGGAGGTACATCACAGCATGGGGAAATTTGAATTGATTTGAAATTGGTAGTTACCAATGTAAAGAGCAATTCAATGCAAATGTTACGTAATTGTCGGATTTTTGAACTTCGGATGTATAAGTGAAATACAGATTATTTCATACCTTCTCTGAAATAAAAACTATATGAAATTTTGAGCTCGTATGTGTGCACACTCTTTGTCTAGAGTTCAAAAAGCTATCGCATTTGTTTTGTGCATTCCTGATAAAAATTAACATGTTTAAACATTACCATAGGTCTTAGGTACCATGATTTCGCAAATATCCACAACACCTAGGCTTCTGCTTGATTTTATGCACTTCTTAGTAAAGATAATGGGTGCAAATGGC
>NW_020868637.1:92253-96749 GCF_003789085.1 Penaeus vannamei | reverse complement strand
TAAAATGAAATCTATCCGGATTTATGCTTCAGTTCCCAAACAACCGGAATAAATGAGTCATGAACAACCATTCAAAAGAACATTATATTTTCTGTAGCATACGAGCCATGCACTTTCTGTCTCGATGCGTAATACTTGTTGTTATTGTTGTTGTTGTGGTTGTGGTTGTTATTGTAGTTGGGTTATTGTTTTTGTTGTTGTGGTGGTGGTTGGTTGTTGAAGTTGTTGTAGTTGTGTTATTGGTTGTTGTGGTTGTGATTGTTGAAGTTGTAATTGTTTTTGTTGTGGTTGTGGTTGTTGTTTTGTGGTTGTTGTAGTAGTTGCTGTGGTTGTGGTATTGTTTCTTTTTGACTCTGGAGAATGTTAATACAGAATGTGAGAATGTTATGAAGACGGGTTAAGGTTGCTTAGTAATTCGAAATTATGTCCTTAACAGTATATGATAAGAATTCTGGTCTTATTTTTTTCTGATTGTTTGTTTGGGTTGTTGTTAATGGAAATGTAGTGTTCTATGTGTTATACGCCTTGTTGAATGGTAATGGTGATTTTAATGTAATAAATGTAGGTGATATTATGATACTGATGATGAATGAAATTAATGGTAATTATTATAATGTTGCTGATTATGTTAATTTATTGATCACTATCATATAATGATATTTACTATCATTATCATCATTCTTACATTATTACAATTACTAGCATCACTGCCATGATCAAAATCACTGTTATAATTTTCATTACTCCCACTGTAAATAATAGTAATAGCAAAAATGTATAATTCTAATTGTTATAAGGATATATGCTGCTAACAGATATCCAGTTTTACTCCTATTGGTAATACCCTTAAACATCAATAAATGTAATTATTGCAAATGGTGTAATAAAGGTGTAATAGGTAGAATAGTAACAAGAATGACATATATTTTAAAAGATAAAATTACAAAATCATAACATAATGCTGATGATTGCAATTATTATAAGAATGATACTGATAACAATAATTTTGATAATCATAATGCTAATGATTGTAATTATTTTTAAAATGGTATTGAAATAATTACTGATAACAATGGCAGTGAGAATGGTGATAATAAATGCCACATAATGGTAATGGAAATGGAAATGATAACAAGAACCATTATAACGCAGAATAATCACACAAAAAATCTAATAAACTAAATTTTTAGATATTATTTTCAAGTTTAGGATCATCCCCTGCTTATCTTTTTATCACAATGAATATACATCCATAATTAACATTAGCAGATCTAGCTACTGATAGAAGGGAGGTTACAATTTTTAGATAAACAGTTGAAATTAGTCTGAAATGTTTCTCAAGTGGTTTGTATGTTAGCAATGTATTAAGCATATTCAAGTTTTCCAACAGTTTAAGGTTATATCATCTTCATTATTTATAGGTATTAGTAATACATCTAGGAATGACAGGTAAAAGCAGTTACAATTACAATTGATAAGATTTTGACAATTCAGTTGTATTGCTTTCATTGTTATGGTATCAATATTTATGTATAATATTAATAAAATCCATTCCTTCCAGTCTGGAGACTGAAGTAGAATTACAAAGCTATGTCCAGAAAAACAAAAGGATATTTTTTTCAATAAAGCTTCTCAGTTTCAGAACAATGCAGTGCAGTGGTATTATCTGATAATAGAGATGTGGTGAAGTAGTTCAAAACTGATAGCCAGATGCTGTGTTCAAAGTATTAGATGAATTAGTACATCTTTACAACCTTGCAATTTATTCAAAGTATTTTAGCAACAAATTATTTTAAGAATATCAATACTAAGTGTCATATGACAAAGAAAAGATTTCCTTCTATTAGAAGAAAAAGAGTGTAGCTAATATTGTAAGGTGATATAGCATGACAAGTAGCTACAGACATTACAAGAGCATATCTCATAAAATGTAGCAATAGTCATAGTTCAATAAAATTTCTCATCCAAGTCATATGACATCCTGAGCATGGCTGAATACCTTTTCCAAGTTTTCTTAAGAGTATTAAAACAATTTTCTTTTTTTTTCTTTTTTTCTTCTTTGTTCTAAGAGTCTGGAAATTACTCAGAGTGGTTTTGTTAGTTCTCAAACTGAGAACAATTGAAATAAATTTGTTAGCTCTCTGAGTCTTTATTAGCCTTGTAATAGCCACTACCAACATGGATTGGATAAGCACCTGTAGAATGGAGAAAAAGGTAATGATTAATAAATTCAAATGTACATTTGAAGAGCTATACTCTGATACAGAGTTGAATGAGCATGAATAACATAATCCCTTCCACTGAAAAAAAGCTCTAGATATATTTTTCAAATACATCCTTCTCTACAGGAGGGAAACATGAGAAATATGTATGAAATCAAACAGTATAAAATAAATTACACATAAGATTCAGAATGAGTGAAATAAGATAGTGCCATATTATCAAGGGAAAAGTATATTCTTAGTAGTAACAACATCAAGTACTATTTGATTTTCTAAATTAGGCCCAGTAACTGTAATAGTCTAATTTATAAAACCAATTGTTGTTAATGATTTGAAAACTATAGTCAGGAGGAGTATATTAATATATAATCATTATATTGAAATTACTGAAAATACTTGTTCTTGGGAATAGTGTAATATCATTATGGCAATTCCAAAGACAAGACAATCTTTCACTGACTAAAATTTGTGTAAAATAACAAAATATAGTGAAATGAAAATGAGATCCGGTGGAATAGATTCAGAAAGCTTGAAAATATTCTCTTAATTTCCATACCATTCAAGAATTGTGAAAGATAAAAAAGCGAGAGACAGCAAGTCCCATTAGAAGATTCAGGTCACCAAATGGATATTACCTGTATTCCATATCATTCTTGAAAAAAATAATACTAACATACATTTCCATTGTGTAATTAATGCAGGTATGATCATGAGTCACCATGAGATACAGCAAGAAGATTTTGTTCAGAATGTAGGTATGTATAAACAGGACAGGTTGAGACTAATCTTGATCAACAAGGAATATCTGTTATGTTTATTTTTTCAATGTTAGTATTGTAATCATTCACTTGAAGTGTGATATAGAAGACAGAAACAGGAGAGAAGTGTGCTAAATAATCCCAGTATTATGTTTATAACTGGAAACTCTGAGCATTGACAGAATTAAATGTCAAACAGGCAAATGCTGTATAGGAACAAGCCTCAGTGTATCATCACACAGTTTTGAATTACATCGTGTATCCTCTATGCGAAGTTGCTACAGGATAATTTTCAAAAATAATTTGCATTCTTTTTTTGTTCATTACAGAATTTCATTTATTTTATACCAGAATGAATTGGAATAGTAACTATCCCATTTATTGAGATAAGATTAAGAATTAAAGTTCATTGTAATATCTGTTTATCCATAACTACACAGCAAATCTACCATTACATGTAGATTTCTGATTCCTTGCTACATATTAATTCAACTATTTCAGCAGTAGTAAAGATTGTTATTTTTGCAAACTGAAGCAAACCATACCTACAGTTGATGAAGACATGGTTAATAGAATATGATTGCTGATAGTGAAGCTTATTACTACTAAGTTATGCATTTTTGTTAGCTTTCCAAGAAAGTTTAGATAGCAGTTGCATATCTTTTCATATACAGAATATTCTCAAAAGCAATTCAGCATATCCTTAGAATGTTTTTTCAAAGTAAAACATTGCAAAATGTCAAATGTCATTAGTACTTTCTTGCAAGATTTTCACAACCATGAGATGGAAATCTTATAAAATAAATTAGTATTGAATTTACCATGAAAAGTGATAATCCTTAACCCCAAGTTAAGTCAAGTAAGGTCATAGTTAAAGAAACAAGAAATTAAATCTTTCATAAGCATTTATTTTTTTTCAGTGATAAGTATTTACATTACAGCATTCACACCTAAATGTCTAAAGTTACATACAAAAACTGCATAATCTCTCATTCATTCACCCCTTTAGTCAAGATAATAAATATAAATTAACACAGCAATGAAAGGCAATCATACTGCTATACACTGCATAACAAGTAATGCAATCTTCACTCTATAAGTGTTGGATATGGTGTATTCTAAATGTGGAAAATGAGTGCTAAGAACTCTTAAAATATGACTAGAGTTCGTGATCGATGAATGATGGTTTACTGACAATATGATGATCACTATTAACGCTATGAAAGACCTGGCATTGCATAGACAGAAGTCATCAAAATGTGTTGTACATACTATCAGTATATTAATATATAGTTGATATTCCCTTAATCATGGCACTTTTTCTGAGTTATTTTCTATAAAGAATGTGTCTTAGTTGAGGCAACGGGAAAAAATAAATAGCTATAAAAACACCTGAAAGTACACAGATTGTGTGTTACACGAGATGCATTCAATAGCATGCTAAGCATAGCATATGTTGAGCAGATACTCACATTACAGTTTCCTAATTATTTCTATATTACTAATGCCTCTACAC
>NW_020868637.1:84753-87253 GCF_003789085.1 Penaeus vannamei | reverse complement strand
ATATATACTGTATTATGTACTACAAATTTAAACAACAAATATCAAAAATAACACATTAATAAATTTTTCTACCTACAAGCTGTACAATAACTACAATAATCAAGATCAGCCTTCTTTGAAATTAACAATAAAATAACACAAAAGTAAACAATAAAAAATGCATTAGTCCCCCCATACAGCGCAGGGAAACCCAGCACGTGGTCTCTGTTTACCTCAGACACGACACCAGGGGCAAGCAACCATCACAGGCAGTTGGTAATTACTAAATTTCCCTTTCATTCTGACGCCGCATTAACTCGGTGAAACCAGACTGATCCCTTTAAATTTTGCCGGTGAAATCATGAGGGGGTTTAATGCACTAAGCCCTCTCTCTTTCCCCAAACATTTGCTGTTTTGCTAAACTTTGCGGGAATGTCTGCTGTATGATGTGTTGTGTGTCATGTTTACTCAAGGTAATTTTTCTTCGCTTCTTCATCTGATTCGCTTCTTTACCTATACCCTTGGTTTATTCAATGATCTGGCCGTTTACTTATTAACTTACATATCTGCGTTAATTATCATTTATATACCTTTTTATATTATGGTTCTACTTAGCCATTAACTACTAATTCTTACTGTTATAACCACTGCCTTTGCAAATAAGTTTATGGACAAACAGTCAAGTTTTGTGCTATTCATACAACAGTAATAACAATAACCTAAATCACGAAAGTAGAAATACCATCGACTGTATCTAAAAGCTTTAGAAAATAACACCAAATGACAAGAAAGGGAAGGGGGGGGATTGCCTGGAATACTGACTTATTAGTTGCCTCACTCGACCGAAGGTGCAAGCAGTCAAGTGTCGATAATTCACGTCTCAGGTGTTTCATTTGGCCAGGGGGATAGTGGCAGAAATTATAACGTTGAAAGCAGTCAAAATGTAGCACGGTATTAGAAGCCATGCGTGCGTATATTTGCGTGAGTGAGAGACTTGCGTGAGAGTTTGTTTTGGGGCGATTTGGGAGTGAGGGGAGAAAGAAAAGGGGAAGAGGGGATAGAAAGAAAAGGGGGAAAGGAGGGGGAATAGAGGAAAGGAGCAAAGGAGAAAGGAGGGAGAGGGAGAGGGAGAGGGAGAGGAGAGAGAGGAGGGAGAGGGAGAGAGGGGAGAGAGGGAGAGAGAGACAGAGACAGAGACAGAGACAGAGACAGAGACAGAGACAGAGACAGAGACAGAGACAGAGACAGAGACAGAGACAGAGAGAGACAGAGACAGAGAGACACACAGAGACAGCGAGTCAGAAAAGAGACAAAGAAAAAGAAACATTCAAACTAACAGACACAGAAACAGTGGCGGAGGGACCGAGCACGCGCCCGCGCAACCCACAGACCCGCCACACACCAAACCCCCCAACTCACGAGCCTGCACTTGGTGATGGCCGTTGTTCCTGGCACGAACTCCCTCATGGCCTTCAGCCCGCGACCCTCGTGGCCTCGTCCTCCATCAGGTCCCTGGAGGCCACTTTCCTAACCTCCGGCGGCAGAGTGCACACATACTCGTCCTCCCCACAACGGCAAAGGCCTCTGCTAGCACCGTAGGGACTCCCATTTTCGCTCCTGTGGAAAAGAAAGAGGAAGGTTAAGCAAAAATGTGAGATTTCAGACTCCCATTTTCTTATCTATTATTGGTATTTTTTGTTATGTTGTCATGTTATTTGTCATTGGTGTTTTCTGTGATGTCATGTTATTTATTGCTGGTATTTCTGCAGTGCTGTAATGATTTTGTTTTTTTTTTTACTGTAATTGATATGTTATTTTTCCTGTAATGCTGTTGTTATTTATTGCCGTGCATTTTTGTCATGCTGTAATTTATAATTACTGACACGTTCTGTAATGGTGTTATGTAATATTTTTCTACCATTCTTATCTTTCCCTTCGTATGTAGTATGCACATCAACCGTAATCAATAAATCGAGTATATTCACATTAAAGTTTCTTCTCTCATCAATCATATACCGGGAACTATCACACTAACTTATAAACATACAAAAAAAACCCACTACAAAAAAAAATAACAATGATGATTAACCTCAAAAAGCGAGAATAAATCACGAATCAAAAGGAAACGACATCATTAGGCCTCAGTAATTGCAAGACACATTAGCAACCACTCGTTACGGCCTTTGATGTCTTGCCCAAGCCAGAAACCGCTGCTTCTGTGCCGAGGCCAAGCCAAGTAAAAAGAATAATGATAAAAAAAGAAAAGAAAAGAAGAATCAGACTTATTCGTTTACAATGTGAAATAAGCAATTAACACAGTACGAGTCATCATCCCCCATAATAATAATAATATAATGATGATGATGATAAAATAATAATAATAATATAATAATATAATAATAATAATATATAATAATAATAATAATAATAATAATAATGATAACAATAATAATAATAATGATAATAATAATAATAAATAATAATAATATATAATAATAATAATAATAATAATAATAATAAT
>NW_020868637.1:54058-61558 GCF_003789085.1 Penaeus vannamei | reverse complement strand
ACATTTTATCACACTGAAATTATTGTTATCATAATCACTGATACTGCATTACAATTTTCATTTACTGTAACAAGCGGTGTAACTTCACATTTCGAGTTTAGTTAAATATCTTCAATTTCCTTCTTAAAGTCTAGTCAAATGTATCATATTTATCTTATACTAATGTCTTGGCTCTAATTAACAATCAAGGCAATAATACCAATATTTATAATGGCATAGGTAGTGATAATCATCGTAATGATGATGATTACGTTGATGATGATAACAGTAGTAGTGGTGCTCTTGATGCAGCTGATATCAGTAATAACAATAAGAATGGCAATAACGATTATCATAATTTAATTTTCATCTTAATTACTACCAAAATAATCATCATTACAGTTTTCATTTTACTGCAGATCACAGCAAATATTTATATCACAATCGATATCAACTAATTAAACAGTTACAATTAGCAACACCAAACAATTTATTTTTTCGCACATTTAGAACACATTACAAGAAGTGATTGAGGACACAACACCAAAAGCCTACAGATACACACCTAAAGCAGAGACACACATCTAAAGCACACACAGATAGCATAGACGAGTGAAGACACACACAATTCACCAAAGAGACGAAAAGAAGAGAAAGAAAGGAAAAGAAAACAATAAGAATAAACATTATTCTGCAGTAGACATCGTATACTGCAACAGTTTCTTGGAGGTAAATAAGGCAAAAGGAAAGAAGGATAAAATGAAGGAAAAAAGGAAAAAAACAAACAAGGACAGTGACAGCATGGTGATAATGATGATTGTTTGTATTGCACAGTGGCTGTACGATACAATACTGCATTATAGCAACAGTACCAATTGTAGCGACTGTGGAATAACACGGAACAGGTGATAATGAAGAAAATAAAACAACAAACCACTAACACAGTACAAACACAAGTTAAGAGACGCAATTTAGTGAACAAATCAAACGCATTATTCAAAATAGAAAAATCTGTTGTCTCAAAAATAATGAACTGGCAGCACGAAGGAGATTATGCTCCATCCTCACTGCTTTCCTCTACCAACACAAAAAATAAATATTATATGTCCAAAATAACAGAAAATTTTATAAGGCGAGCATGGGGGTTTGCAAAACGGGGTAAAGATATATTAAAATTTCCGCATATGGTCACAGAGTCAAATATACATGTAAAAACCGTCGTATCTTTTAGCATTTGCTACTATGAAACCGATACGTTTTTTATCCATTTACTTTTTCAAAAGTATAATTTCACTTTACTCATTTATCATTACCATCATTGCTATAATCCACATTATCATTACTACTATCACTATTATTGCCGTTATCATCACAATCGGTATTATCATCATTATCATTTGTTCTGCTCCGCCATGGCCCAATTTGTCCCGGAGATCTTCCTCGTCTCAGTCTCCCGCCGGCGAGGGAGGGAGGCGGGCCGTCGACACAAACCGCCACCGCGATGAATAACGAGTTATAAGCAGCGGCTATTTTATCACCCCGTAAAAATGGAATGAGTTCCTGTTTTTATGGTTGTTGTCTCTTTTTATTTTCCTTCTTTTTCTTTCTTTTCTTTTCCTTTCTTTCTTCTCCCTTCCTTCCTCAGTTGTGACTTTGCCGGATGTGGCGCTGTGCGGGGGAGGGAGGGGGAGGGGAGGGGGAGGGAATAGGTGGGGGAGGAGGGGAGAGCGAGTGAGGGGGGGGGGGCTGGGCTTGCTCGTTTGCTTGTTTTAAACTGTCATCGTTTCCTGTATTTTTGTCAGCTTATATGTATTTTTTAGGGGGGGGGGTAGAACTGTCATTGTTATATTCTGTGATCATGATAATTGTCATTCGTTTTGAGGGAAGGGGTAGCAGACCGTACTTTACATTAGCAACTGGGGAAAAGGTATGTAGACTTAATCATATATTCGAAGTCTGTGTGCCTATCCAGTAACACTAACTTGGAAGTGTATTTGTCGTAAAGCGAGAGACCCATATCACATCACAAACTCTCCCCTATAAACCCGCTTGTAACTTTCAACGCTGACATAACTATCTGATCGCCACTTTCCTAACTATCAAAAACTTCGCCAGCCATCAATAGCAAGAAGCCCCAAGAAGTGCCAGTTAACAGTTAAGGCTGTCGGCTTCAGTTTCAACGATCTCATCTTTTCTCTGCATCAAACACTCAGAAACAAACTTCAGGCATAAGCTGTCCTCTTAAGAGACGCGAAAATGAACGGGGCTGAACCCTCCTCCCGCCCGACGCGTCCCAAAGAGGAGCTGCCCCGAAGACCAACGCCACTCGACGCGCGAAACCCCTTCTGCAAATCCAACGGCCTTCGTTTACCTGGCTACATTCCCGTCCTCATTTCCAACACTTCACACTTCGCGCCTCACTGTCACTCTGGCCACACTCGCCGCCCTTCCACCACCCTCGCTGAATTTGCCGCCTTCCAACAGCAGCAGCAGCAGCCACCACCTGCCAACACCCGCCGCACCACGCACCTCCCAGCATTAATATATGCTTGAAACGCAAACTTCGTCTCTTGGCAAACTCGTGTTGTTTCTAAACAGTTAAGTTGTAAGTGATCTAATCTGAAGTTCCCTTGGCAGAGCCGCAGGTTGTTGCGCTCGCATGAGTTTGAATGTCAAGACACGAAGGCCATGTCAGAGCGCAGCATGTTTAAAGTTGCCACATATTAAGACCGGCCTGAAGCGGCGCTGAAGTTCTCTTCAACTTAATACTTATTTGATCGCATTTAAAGACCGGGAGGAAGATCGGGATAAAGGGAGAGAGATAGAAGAGAAAGACAGAAATGCTGGGAGGGACTGAAGGATGGATGAAGGCAGAAAATATGTATGTTTAATATATATATATCTATATATCTATCTATCTATATATGTGTGTGTGTGTGTGTGTGTGTGTGTGTGTGTGTGTGTGTGTGTTGTGTGTGTGTGTGTGTGTGTGTGTGTGTGTGTGTGTGTGTGTGTGTGTACATATATTTGTATGTATGTTTGCTTTTCGGGGAGTTCAAATGCTAGAGAGAGAGAGAAAGAGAAAGAGAGAGAGAGAGAGAGAGAGAGAGAGAGAGAGAGAGAGAGAGAGAGAGAGAGAGAGAGAGAGAGAGAAGAGAGAAGAGAGAAGAGAAAAGAGATAGAGACAGGGAGAAAGAGAATAAGAGAGAATGGAAAAAACAAAAATCGGTGAATTCCATTGAGATTAATGTCAAAAAACAAGAACAACGAGAAGGAGGGAGATGGGCGGGTTGGGTGGGAGTTTCAGGAGGGAAGAGAGGTCAGGGAGGTCACCAACAGGCATCTTGGATAAGGGAAGAGAGGAAGGAGTCTAGGAAGGACTAAAAGAAAAGGAGGTTATGGGCTCAGAAAAGGATGAGACAGGAGTTGGAGGTGGTGGTGGTGGTGGAGGAGGAGGAGGAAGAGGAGAAAAAAAAGAAGGAGTGGAGGAGGAGGAGGTGAAGGAGGAGAAGGAGGAGGAAGAGAAGGAAGAGGTAGAGCTGGAGGAGGAGGGAAAATAGGAGGTGGTGGTGGAAAAAGATGATGGTGGTGATGAGGAAAAATAGGAATAGGATGGGGAGGAAGAGAAGGAAGAGGAAGGAGTGGGAGAGGAGGAGGAAGGGGTTGAAGAGGGGGGGGTAGAAAAGGAAGAGGTGGAAAAGAAAAAAAGGAGGAAAAAAAGAAGAGGATCAGAAGAAGAATCGGAAGGATTAGAAGGAAAAGGAGGCAGAAGAAATTAAATAAGATTGAAGGCAAGAGGGACAGCATCCACCGTCAAAGGATCCAAAGTAGGGAAGAGAAGGAAGAGCAATAAGAGAGGCAAAGAGAGAGGAGTAGGAAACAGAAGAAGCCGAGAGGAAGAGCCGGGGGAGGATGGATTACCCACCCGAGTAATTAAGGGAAGCGGAGAAAACTGCGCCGGTCGAAGAAAAATGGGCCTGTCCCCCTGCGAGGAGCATCGGTCTTGGAATATGCAGATGCGCGAGGGCGGCATTCCAAGCATCCAGTTAGGGGACAGGGGACCGCGGGCTGGCTGGCTGGCGGACGGGCGGCTCCTACCCATAGCCGGTCTCGAGTCCCTTTTCCCTGGCTTGGTCGCCGCGCTTCACACCCCTGCCGAGCTTCCCCTGCCACGAGGGAGGTTGCAGCGCCGGCGAGATGGACCCTTCCGGAGCGTAATGGATCACCCTTCCACCCTCGCGCGGGGCCTCCTCCTCACTGCCTCCGTCGCTCTCCATTCCGGTGCCAGATTCCTTGGCTCAGGGGGGTCCTCGCGCTCATTTCGGGTTATTTTTCTCTTTTTTTTTTGTACATCCTTTTTTTATATATGTATACTGCTAGCGCCTATAGAAGATTCGAGACTCCCGGATAAACACTCTCACCACGCACGCACGCACGCACACGCCTTACCGTCTAATCATTACATCTTTGCCTTATCTTAAACCCTATTGAAGCAAATCCTTAAGACTTACCCATTCCCCTTAAAAGAAGGGAAAGGGGCTAGGCGCGTCCCTGTGGAAACTTTTGTCGTTTGTAGTGAAGGCTCAGTTTTGTGGGGGAGGGGTAGAGGGGAGGAGGAGGAGGGAGGGGGGGGCAATATTGAAATTCCAACGCCATCCGCAACTGCACCTGATACGCGGTTGCCAAATTGCTTTCGTCGTATATTGTGCGTTGACATCACCTCCCCGACCGTCATTCCCCAATCCCTCCTGATTCCCCTCCCCTTACGACCCCCCTCCCCCCCCACACGCATTCTCACCCTTCCCCTCCTCGTTTTGACTGGGGTGTTGGCAGGTAGTGTGAAGACGCACATCCCGGGAGGGGTGTAGGGGAAGGAGACGGAGAGGGAGGAGAGGAGGGGAGGGGAAAGGAGGAGGGGAGGGGAAGAGAGGAGGGGGGGAAGGGAGGGTGGCACGAGGGTTTATCATCGGGTTACGCTGGGCTACAACGGGCGTAGATAAGTGAGAGATGTGTGGAAACGGGCGTGGATAAGCGGTGAGAGAAGGGCGGGATAGGCCGGGTAAAGGTGTTGTTTTTCTTAAACATTTTTCCTATTCGCAAAAACAGCAAAAACTGACAAGTGTGAAGCTCCCTCTGTGCGTGGATTTTGTGCGCGGGATAATGAGCTGCCCAGGTAATATGGGGCGAGCAATAACGTCGCGGACTTGAAAGAAGGGAATGGAATTTTCGCCCCAAACTTAAAAAAAGGGAGCAAAGCAAATGGAAGAAAATGCCAAAAAATGATAAAATGAAAATGATAAAGAATAATAATTAAGGATAACGACGATTATTACAAGTGAAATAATGATGATGATGATAATAATAGTACTAATAATCACCACACCACTCTTGATAAGCATTCGAATTAAAAGCATTAAAAAGGGAGGAAAGAAAAAGCACTGTCCAAGATAGTGTAGATCGAATAATTTTAACTTTACTTCACTATTCAACCATGGAAATAATTTTATCTTTCCTATGAGAGGGAATGGGGGGGGGGGGGCATGTAAAAGTTACTTCACGCTGACTAGTACACATGAAAGAATATCATAAAAGAGTAAGAGTGATAATATCTGGAAGAAACGAAGCGCCTTGACACGGAAAAGCCTATTCTCCAACCGCCACGTGGGACAGTAACGGCTAACTAGAAGCAAGAAAACCCAAGCTGTTTCAGGCCGCGACAACTATAGCATAAGTGTGGGGGCGGGGTTATCTGATAATTTTTAAAAATTTTCTATGTGTGTACGCATACTGGTATATCTGTATAAAAACACAAACATACATATATTCATACATACCTGCGTGTATATATATATATATATATATATATATATATATATATATATATATATATATATATATATATATATATATATATATATGTCCACACGCACACACACTATACATACACACACCACACACACCACACACACACACACACACACACACACACACACACACACACACACAACACACACCACACACACACACACACACACGCATAATAAGCATATGCATAACAAAATTCATACTTATGTTTTCTTCTCCTTCCTTCTCCCTTTCCCCTTCTTTACATAAATTCACGCAAGCCTTTCGTACTTGTGACCTTTCTTGCGAACTTTATTAGACAGGCAAATATAACTTCGGTGAAGAAGTGTAATCTTTGGAATCTCTTTTTCTCTCTCTCTTTCTTCCACACTTTCGCTTTCGCTCTCTCTCTCTCTCTCATCTGCCCCCCTCTCTCTCTCTCCCGCCCCTCTCTTTCTCTCTCTCCTCCCTCCCCCTCTCTCTCTCGCCCTCCCCCCTTCTCTCTCTCTCTCTCTCCCCTTCTCTCTCTCTCTCTCTCTCCTTCCTCCCCTCTCTCTCTCCCTCCCCCCTCTTCTCTCCCTCCCCCCCTCTCTCTCTCACACACTACCTCCTTTCTTCTCTCTATTTCTTTCTTTCTTTTTTCGATATACTTTGCTTATTTAAGTATCCACTAATCTGTACGTAGATGAGAATAGATAAATGTCTGAATAAATGGGATTCTGTATATTCTTGTAGGTGGGTATCTCTTTGACTACATAATCATACGTCATCGAGAACGACAAATGATGATGATGGTAAAGAAACGAAAAAGATAAACAAAAATAAAGAGAAGGATGGGGAAAAACAACAACAACAATAATAACAATAATAATGATAATAATTACAACAATTAAATAAAATTAATAATAATGGTGATAATAATAATAATGATAATTATAGCAAGAACAACAATAAAAATAATAATTGTAGTAATAATAAATATAATAACAATAAAAAATAACAATTGAAAAAAAATAATCATAATGATATTATCAACAACAAAACTAATGATAATAATAATAATAATAGTATTGTTATTAATAATATTAACAATAATTAATTATAGTAATAGTAGTAACAACAAAAATGATAATGATAACAATAATAGCAATTACATCAATGATTATGGTAACGATGAAAATGATAATAACGATAATAACAATAGTAATGGTATTAATAATAATGATAATAATGAGGATGATGATGATGATATGATGATGATACGATAATAAGAATACGATAATCATGATAATGATAACAATAATAACAATACTACTACTAATAATATCAATAATGATGATAGTGATAATGATAATCATGATAATAATAATCATAAACTATAAAAATTATCAATAATGACAATACTGGCAATACTAATAATAATTATAATAATAATAATAATACTGACAATAATGATAATAATAATAATAATAATGACAATAATAATATTAATAATAGTAATAATAATAAAAACAATAACAATAGTAATAATGATGATGATATCAATAATGATAATAACAATACTACTATTACTGCATCAATATTAGCAATGGTAATAATAAAAACAACAAAAAAATAACTACGATAATGATTGTAACGATAATAATAACTATAATGAATAACAATAATAATGATAAT
>NW_020868637.1:46558-49058 GCF_003789085.1 Penaeus vannamei | reverse complement strand
ATGAAAGAAAAAGAAGACGAAGAAAAAAAGAAGAAAGATATGATGAAAATCTTCAAACACTGGGATCCTTCACCCAGCGGATAAACAGGAGGATGAGCCGTTGACGGGATATGAGGCCGCAACAGCATCATCAGCACTAATCCTCGCCTGTTCTCCCCCTCCCCTCCCTCTTCCTCTCCCCCTCACCTCCGCCCCCACAGAATCTCGGCCGTCACGTTGTCTTGCAAATGCCGCTCCTCTTCCCCTTCGCTTCCCCTCTCCTCCTCAACCTCCGTCTCCCTCCCTCTCCTCCTCTCCTTTTTGCTGCTGCTTCTCTTCCTCCTCCTTTCTTCTTCTTTTTCTTCATTTTCCCCTCCTCCTCATTTTTTCCCTCGCTTCCTCTTCATCCTCCTCCACCCCTCCATCTCTCCTCCTCCTCCTCTTCTCTTCTCCTCCTCCTCCTCCATCTTCTTCTCCCTCCTCCCCCTCCCTCCCACCCTTCGACTTCGCGGAGCAGACTGACTTCGCCGCAATCCGGACTAAGTGAACGAACATCATGGAAAAGAGAGTCTCGACATTTTCAAGAAAATTGTCCCAGAAATCAATAGCCATTAATTTAGGTATTGCAGTGCCAGCCCCACCCTCCCCTTCCCTCCCATCACCCATCCACCCACCTAGCCTCTCCCCTCCCTCCGCACCCCTCCGTTTCCCTCCCTTCCCTCCTCCCCTCCCGTCTGCCTCCACATCAGCGCACGGAAGCGAACGGATCTCGTAATGAACTGACTCAGGTAGTGCTTATGGTGTCTACATTCACGTGGCGAACCTTGATCTATTATGCAATTCGATGGTGATTTAGATGTAAATAGAGAGAGGGATGGAGAGGCAGGTTGAAAAGGAGAGATGGATTTGCTGTATGTGGAGGTACATTCACACACTAACGCATACTTACACATAACATATACGTGGAGATGTTGCATACCTATAAATACAAAGTATACAAATACACAAGCACCACACACCACACACTCATACACACAGACTATGTATATATAATACATATATATATATATATATATATATATATATATATATATATATATAAATACATTTATATATATAGATACATAGATATAAATATAAATGTGTGTATATATATATATATATATATATATATATATATATATATATATATATATATATATATGTATGTGTGTGTGTGTGTTGTGTGTGTGTGTGTGTGTGTGTGTGTGTGTGTGTGTGTGTGTGTGTGTGTGTGTGTGTGTGCATAAATATATATATACACATACAGATGTATACGTGTATATATATACGCTTATGTATATATGTATGTGTGTGTGCGTTTAACGAGAGAGTGAGAGAGAAGGAGAGAGAGAGAGAGAGAGAGAGAGAGAGAGAGAGAGAGAGAGAGAGAGAGAGAGAGAGAGAAGAGAGAGAGAGAGAGAGAGAGAGAGAGAGAAGAAGCGCGAAAGAGAGAAGAGAAGAAGAGAGAAAGAAAGAAAGAATGAGAAATCAGAAATCAGAAAACAGAAAGCAAAAGAGACGTCCCTTCACCGATAGACAAATCATAAAAAAAACGAAGATGAAACGAGAAAGAGAAAGAGAACACGCAAATAGAAAGCGAGGGGAAAGGCGAGCGAGCGAACGCAGGGGTGTCACAGACCGATCGGAGCCAGAGACCGGAGACAGATACAAATACGACGGATAACGCACACAAAGGCCGAACGGGGCGAGAGACGTTGAGCAGACAGACAGACGGACATGACGACAGACACGGGGACACGGAAGAGGGGGGAAGGAGGGGGGGGGGGAGAGGGAAGACAGACGTAGGGGGCGAGGGCGGATGGGGACGGGTGGATGAGGATAATGACTTGGCAAGGTATAAACATTTGGCAATCTCCAGGGCAAAGTGTGAGTGCGCCGCTGTGTGTGTGTGTTTGTTTGTTTGGTTGGTTGTATGCGTGTGGGGGAGTGTGTGTGTGTATTTGGTTGGTTGTATGTGTGTCTGTGTATGTATGTGGGTGTTCGTGCGTGTGTGTGTGTGTGTTCGTGCATGTGTCTGTGTTCGTGCGTGCGTGTGTGAGTGTATGTGTGAATGTGAGTGTGTGTGTCTATCCATGTCCATGTGCATGTGTATATGCATGTGTGCGTGTGCATGTACGTATACGCATGTAAGCATAACCTCAATAATGGGCGTCAAACTCGTCAATGGCCTGACTACCCTACACAGTTTTCTTGTTGTGGTCGTTATGACGTTTGCATTGTTGTTGTTTTTGCTCGCGTTCCCCTGTTGATCGTGGAGTGGCGCTGCTCTTATTTTCGCGTTCCATTGTCAGGGCAACTGGTTATTTTTTCGGCTCTTTTGTATCGTACTCTATTTTTATCCCATTGTTAGTAAAACGCCTACTTAGAAGTTAAGCGTGGTAGGGAATAATGAATTTTGTCCCAATAAATGTACATGGGATAGATAGACAAATAAGTAGATAAATATATAGATAATAAA
>NW_020868637.1:45000-46458 GCF_003789085.1 Penaeus vannamei | reverse complement strand
TCTTCTCCGTCTCCTCCCCCCGCTCCTTCTCCTTCTCAAAAACCTAAACCTCCCCTTTTCCCCTTTTCCCTCTTCCTTAAAATTTTTTTTTTCCCTTTTTTTCCTTTTTTTTTGCCCTTTTTTTTTTTCCGATATTACCCTTTTTTTTTGGCCTTTTTTTTAATTGGTTAAAATCGACTAAAAAAATCTGGGTACGTAAAAGATTGAAGAAACCCTAAGATAAATGGGTTCTGGAAATAAATGGGGAATTTCTGTTATATTCTTGGTAAAAGGTGGGGTAAAATCCTCTGACTAACATAAAAATCCAAAATTATCGGTTCCAAATCGAAGAAACGCAAATGGAAAAAAATGAATTGGATGGGGTAAAGAACGAAAAAGATAAAACAAAAATAAAGAGAAGGGATGGGGAAAAAACAACAACAACAATAAACAATAATAATGATAATAATTACAACAAATTAAATAAAATTAATAATAATGGTGATAATAATAATGATAATTATAGCAAGAACAACAATAAAAATAATAATTGTAATAATAAATATAATAACAATAACAAAAATAACAATTGAAAAAAATAATCATAGCAATGAATTTATCAACAACAAAACTAATGATAATAATAATAATAATATTGTTATTAATAATATTAACAATAATTAATTATAGTAATAGTAATAACAACAAAAATGATAATGATAACAATAATAGCAATTACATCAATGATTATGGTAACGATGAAAATGATAATAACGATAATAACAATAGTAATGGTATTAATAATAATGATAATAATGAGGATGATGATGATGATATGATGATGATACGATAATAAGAATACGATAATCATGATAATGATAACAATAATAACAATACTACTACTAATAATATCAATAATGATGATAGTGATAATGATGATAATGATAATAATAATTATAAACTATAAAAATTATCAATAATGACAATACTGGCAATACTAATAATAACTATAATAATAATAATAATAATAATGACAATAATGATAATAATAATAATAATAATGACAATAATAATAATAATAATAGTAATGACAATAATAAAAACAATAACAATAGTAATAATGATGATGATATCAATAATGATAATAACAATACTACTATTACTGCATCAATATTAGCAATGGTAATAATAAAAACAACAAAAAATAACAACGATAATGATTGTAACGATAATAATAACTATAATGATAATAACAATAATAATGATAATAATAATAATGATAATAATAATAATATTGATAATGATAATAATAATGATAATAATAATAATAATAATAATAACACTAATAATATTGATAATAACAATAATAGTAATAATTATGATTATGGTGATAATATTGATAATGGTAATAATAATGATAATGATAATAACGATGAAGAAGAAAACGAAGCAGAATTAGAAGCAGAGGTAGACGTAGAA
>NW_020868637.1:0-35000 GCF_003789085.1 Penaeus vannamei | reverse complement strand
GAGAGAGAGAGAGAGGAGAGAGGAAGGAGAGAGAGAAGAGAGAGAGAGAGAGACAGAGAGAGAGAGAGAGAGAGAGAGAGAGATGAGAGAGAGAGAGAGAGAGAGAGAGAGAGAGAGAGGGAGAGAGAGACGAGAGACAAGAGCAGAGAAGGGAAGGAGGAGGGAGGAACAGAGACAACCTGACACTCAGGGAGGGGGAAGGGCGGGGGGGAAGGGAGGGAGGGGAGGAAGGGGGGAGATGACGAGGAGCGAGAGGCCTTAAGTGTTCCAATTTCTCAGGTTGGACAGATTTACGGTGAGAGTTCGTTTAAACATACGGGGAAGTTGTTTGGTGTGATTTCAAGGTGTATTTTTTGTTCAAGGGTTTGCTTCTTTGTCCTTTAGCTTCAAATATTATATATATATATATATATATATATATATATATATATATATATATATATATGTGTGTTAGTGTGTGTTAGTGTTAGTGTGTGTTAAGTGTGTGTGTGTGTTAGTGTGTGTGTGTGTGGGTGTGTGTGTGTGTGTGTGTGTGTGTGTGTGTGTGTGTGTGTGTGTGTGTGTGTGTGTGTGTGTGTGTGCTGTGTGTGTGTGTGTGTGTGTGTGTGTGTGTGTGTGTGTGTGTTGTGTGTGTGTGTGTGGTGTGCGCGCGGTATGTTTTTTGTCTGTGTCGCAGTACATATGCGTGTTCTTGTGCATAACAATCTGAATGTTCCTGTAAATGTACTAAACGTAGCGCGTACACTAGACAAACGACCGGCCGAAAATTAGGGCGGACCGAATAGCCAAAGAGGAATAACACAGTCTTCAGAGAATACATGTAAATCATAAGAGACGACAGCAGCGCCGATGGAAAACCCTACATCAAGCCACAATTGAGGGGGGAGAGGGGGGGGGAGAAAGGAGAGAGGTGAAAAGAGAGGGAGAGAAGAGGGGAAAGAAGGGGGAGAAGGGAAAGAAAGGGGAAAGGGAGAAAGACGGGTTAAGAGAGGGAACGGAAAGGGGAATGAAGAGAAAAAAGAAGAGAAGAGGGAAGATGGAAAGGGGCGGAGAATAAGGGGAAATGTAAGGAAAAAAGGGGAAATGGAAGTAAAAGGGAGAGAAGGGAAAATAGAAAGTACGAAGGAAGCCGAGAAAGAGAACAAGGTAAAGAAGGAAAACGAAAAAACAACAACTAGGAAGAGAAAGACAAGAAGGAGTCGAAAGGAAAGGGAGAGAGAAGAAGGTAAGAGGATAAGGGAGATAAAAGGTGAGGGGTTGAGGGGGGGGGGGTTAGAGACCCTGACGCCAGAGTGAAATATGAAACAACGCAACACAGGAAGAGCTTAATGTTCTTAACGGAATCTCGCATTTCGTTTGCATTTCAATTCAATTTGAATAATGACGTAAGTGAAACCAAGAGATGGACGGACAGGGAAAGGGAGAGAGAGAGTATGGGTGAAAAGGAGGGAGGGGGAGGGAGGGAGGGAAGGAGGGAAGTGACGGTGAGGGGAAGGGAGGAAGAGGAGAAGGGAGAAAGGGAAAGAAGGAGGATGGGAGGGAAGGAGAGAGGGAGAGTGGGAGGAAGGAGAAGAAGAAGAAGAGGGAGAGGGAGAGAGAGAGGGGAGGAGAAAAGGGAGGAAGAGAAGAGGGAGAGAGAGAGAGAGAGAGGAGGGGGAAAGGGGGACGGAAGGAAGGAAGAAAGGGATGGAGAAGAGAGAAGGAGAAGAGTAGGAAGAAGGAGGGAAGGAGGAAGGAAAGGAGATAGGGAGAAAGGAAGGGAGGGACGGGGGAAGAGAAGAAGAGAGAGTGGGAGGGAGGAGGCTTGTTTTTTTCTTCTCTCTCTCTCTCTTTCTTCCCCATTCTCTCTCTCTTCGATAAAACGCAAATGCTAATTTACCTATTCAAACGAAAATACATTCATGCATGTACATACTGCATTCTAAATAAGTATCCAAATGTACGACCGTTTCCATACTCAGTAAGCGATTTCACACGTTCACATAATCAAAGGCTTTACCGCTTTTAAAGCTTTTGCGATCAAAAAGAAATATGAAGTGAATTAGCAAGACTCAAAAGCTCTTCGAATACTAAACCCAAGGATCACATAATTCTTACAACAATTAAACCTTCCAAGTAAAAAAAAAAAAAAAAGAAAGAAGAAAAAAAATCTTAAATCCGTTCTCTCCTTCTTCTTCTTCATCATATAAATGCTAATGGTGTAAACACGCCCCGTCCTTCTTGTTCAATTGCGCGCCCAGCTTGCTCGACGCCCGTGCTGAAGTCTCCTGACGGCATAATGAACACATCGACACGCCGCCAAGCGAAGGTCCCGCACGCCCACACACCCATACGCCCTCTTCCCTCGCCCACGACTCGCTATAGCTCCGCCCACATCGGTATGAAAAGCAAAGCCCACTCTTAACCATAGGTGCGCGCCCCCTAACAACGTGTATATCAATCAGTTAATTCTGTGAGTGGGGGAAAGAGGGAGAGAGGGAGGAAGGGAGAAAGGGAAGGAGGGAGGAAGGGAGGAGGGAGAGAGAGGAGGGGGAGAAGGGACGAAGGGAGGAAGGGAAGGAGGGAAAGAGGAGAGAGGAGGAGGTGAGGGAATCGAGAAGGGATAGAGGGAAGGGGTAGGGGGAAGGGAGGGAAGAGGGGGGAGTAGTGAGGAGCGAATCGAGAGGGTATAAGGGGGGGAGGGGGGGGGGAGGGTTAGGTGGAATTCTGAAGCCACAATCTGCCAAATAGAGAAACTTGGCATTTACGGCGTCGACAAGTTAGTCTAAACTGGGGGTCTGGCGCAGTGTTCCTGTCCGCTTATCAAGTCTGATTAAAGGGGACACTGCGCTAGACATGCACCTACTAGTCAAGGTGTGGCGGAGGGGAAGCACTCTTGTTCTAGCACCGCGACTTTCACCCTTTCCTCTCGGTCTCTGTTTCATTCTCTGTCTCTGTCTCTCTCTCTCATTCACTCACTCTTCTCACTCAAACTTAATCACCTATTTTCTGTCTGTCTGTCTGTCTGTCTCTCTCTCACTTCCCCCTTCCCCCTCCCTCCCTCCCTGGCTTTTCAGAATTGCTTATCGGAAGCTTTTCTGTTGGCGAATGTTCTAGACATCCCTGTTATGGAATGTTCAAGTAATTTCCGTCTGGACGTGTTCCGAGCGTCCGTAGCTGCGAGTGCATGGAATTTTATTGATAGAAATGTCTCGTGTTATGGTGGGTAGGATTCTTTTAATCCCCATTTCCTTTATAATTTTCTTTGTAATTTCCTTTACCTTTACTATATAGAAACTTGGTATAGCTATAAAGGCAGTGTTCTATTATCGGACGGTTCTGGAGACAGGAAATCTTAATGAAGAACGTGCCTCGGTATTCCCAAATATGATTATCTATGTACAAAGTTATTGTCAATGAAAATATTTGTGATGCAAACAGCAAAATGAGTTTGGGTGTAAGCAAATGAAAATATACTGAAAATCTTCAACATATAATGAATATCAAGCAAGATTTAATTAGAATATTGGAAAAAATATAATGACAAAATAATGAATAGTATCAAATATATAACATCGTACGAAACAAGAAACACAAGCAAGCATCACCTGAACACACACACACACACACACACACACACACACACACACACACACACACACACACACACACACCACACACACACACACACACACACACACACACACACACCACACGCACACGCACACACACACACACACCCACACATCCACACAGAGACAGCACACATGCGTGGCTAACCTGACCTGCAGCGATAGTCCAACAGGCATAAAAGTCGAACACTGCAACACATTATCCTCGCGGGAAATCAAAAACACGGGGGAAAAACACATCTAGACAACTTCTCTTCCTGCCAGTACTGCTAAACACCCCAGGGAGTTGTTTTATGTTTATGGACGCGTTTAAGTTCAGTGCATTTAACTCCTGAATCGACTAATGACCTGAGATTTTTTCTTTAAATGGCTGTCTGTGCTGTGAAATAGATGCAAATAAACAAATACCGGTTCCCATTGTCTCTGCAGCAGCTGCGCATAATATTCCATTAAATATATGAATATCAATATTCTTTTCTTCTTGAATTTCCTCTCCTTCGGCAAATTCCACTCCATCAATTCTATATCAACAACACTAGTCTTCGTTTTATTCTACCGCCCTCATTCCCTTCCCATTTTTCTCCCTCTTCGCTCCCTTCCATTCTTCTTTTCTCCTAAACATTTTCATTCCATATTTCCGTACCTGCTAATTTCTATCCCGGCCCGCTAGCCTCGCGAGCGAGTTTTCGCTACAAAAGCGCCTTTCCTCGCCGCTGCACTTTCTCCAATTTCCTGAGTATGGAGAGCCGGCTGGATGGATGGAGAGCTGGCTGAATGGCTCGGAGCCTGGATGACTGTTTGGCTGAAGGTCTAAATGGCAGTGAGCCTGGATGACTAAGTGACCGTTTGCTTGTGTTGGAATCCCTGGATGACTGGTTCAAGTGTTAGAGAGCTTGGATGAATTAACTGCCTATCTGGGTGAATGTCCTAGGGCTTTAGTGACTGGATGAGTGTATGTCTGAATGGCTGTATAATGTGTATGGCTGTATAATTCACGTTGAATGTCCGAGATGAAAAACTAAGTGCCTGCGTGAATGTTAGAGGCCTTGGATGACAGGTTGTCTGAATGGCTCGGAGGCTGAATTTCTGAACGTAAACTGAATTTCAGAGGTCGCGGATGACTCTAAACCGGACAGTTGACTTTTATAGATACTAGATAACTACACGGTCGGCCAACACAAAGTTAGAGAAGTTGGTTGACCGTTTTGGTTGAAGGCAAAGAGGGTGGATGCCTGCAAACTGAAAATGGATGATTGTACAGCTGAACAGTCACTATCTTGACCATTTACAAGCAGAAAATCCTAAAATTCAACCCTAGATGATTGTACAGTTGAACAGCCACTATCTTGACCACTTACAAGCAGAAAATCCTCAACTAGATGATTGTACAGTTGAACAGCCACTATCTTGACCACTTACAAGCAGAAAATCCTAATATTCGAACCCTGGGAAACCGTAATGTCCAAAGATGTTTTAAACGCTGTCTGGCTCACCGATTCCTAGCAATTAAATAATACAAAGGGTCGTTGTTAGCGCAAACTCGCTCACTGTGAGTAAAACTGACCTCACAGGGATTAAACCCCTCAAGTGGAAGCTGAAAGAATAAGGCTACAATTAGCCTGAGTTGACTTAACTCGGTGCGCTTAAGAAAACTGCTGCATTTTTTTTCTTTTTTCTGATGGAAGTCGAGTGTGAAAACGCATAATTTGCTGCACATTTTCCCCTTTCAAAAACGTCGAGAAACTCACTCTCACATTTTTTATTTACACAGCACATTTCAAAAGGCGTAATTGAACTAGAAATGGCGTTGACATGGTTATTTTTGTTTGCGTTTTTACTAAGCAAACGGAGAGAGAGAGAAAAAAAAGACAAGACGCTGACGCTCTCGTTTTGATAGGCGTAAACTATCAAAATATTCCAGGTTCAAAGACGCGGTATTTTGGCCGCTCAAATTCTGACAATTCTCTTGCACACTAATGGCCGATCTTGCTATCACTATCACTCTTATTTTGAAACATCGTCGAAACAGTAATGGAGTAATCTCGATATCTCGATATAACACCATTTTCTTTCAAATAAACAAGAAAAATAGACAACTCTTTAAGATTCACGCACGCTTACACTCGCGTTGAGAAATATATATTTTTTTTCTTTGTCTACCTGTACGTTTGTCTCTCGCTATATATGTCCACATACATATATGCATAGATCTCACAGTAGACATAGAAATACTTTAGACATAGACATAAAGCCTTAAACAGACAGACAAATAGTCAAACACAATCTAGCATACATACACAAGTAATCGCACGAAAACAAACAAGCAAATACAAACACACACATCTAACCCAGACTATTTTTAGCTGCTCTACCCTCTCTCCCTCCCCTTCGCTGCCCCTCCCCCGCCTCCCCTCACCCCAGCATCTCACAGGACGACAGCCTAACCAGCAATGATGTCGTGTCGATAATAGATGTCCAAGGCGCTTTTCCCTCTCTTTTTGGCAACGGATGTCAGTTATATGACGTGAATAAAAAAAAAAAAGAAAACACACGAAAAAAAAGAAAAGAAAAAATTACGAAGCATATTATTTTCGCTCTTCGTCTCGAACCGTCGACGACTCCCGAAATGAAACAAATAATTCGTTTGCTTATGTTTCGTGTCGGGAGAAATCGCACCGGAGTGGCCTTTCGGGAGTGTTCGGTATCCGGCCAACGAGCGTGGTTCGTTATGTTCGGTTTAAGCTCGTTCACATGTCGCTTTGGAGTCGGGAGAATGTTCGTCTTGACAGGTTTGTTTAACTGAGTTCCACTTTTCGAATTTACAGCATTCCTTAATTGGTTTTCAGTGTGAGATTGGAACTTTTTAGGATGGGTTTCTGTGTTGTCGTGTGTGTGTGTGTGTGTGTGTGTGTGTGTGTGTGTGTGTGTGTGTGTGTGTGTGTGTGTGTGTGTGTGTGTGTGTGTGTGTGTGTGTGTGTGTGTGTGTGTGTGTGTGTGGTCGTGTGTGTGTGTGTGTGAGAGAGAGAGAGAGAGAGAGAGAGAGAGAGAGAGAGAGAGAGAGAGAGAGAGAGAGAGAGAGAGAGAGAGAGAGAGAGAGAGAGAGAGAGAGAGAGAGAGAGAAGAGAGAGAGAGAGAGAGAGAGAGAGAAAAGAGAGAGAGAGAGAGAGAGAGAGAGAGAGAGAGAGAGAGAGAGAGAGAGAGAGAGAGAGAGAGAGAGAGAGAGAGAGAGAGAGAGAGAGAGAGAGAGGAGAGAGAGAGAGAGAGAGAGAGAGGAAAAGAGAGAGAGAGAGGAGAGAGAGAGAAGAGAGAGAGAGAGAGAGAGAGAGAGAGAGAGAGAGAGAGAGAGAGAGAGAGAGAGAGAGAGAGAGAGAGAGAGAGAGAGAGAGAGAGAGGAGAGAGAGAGAGAGAGAGAGAGAGAGAGAGAGAGAGAGAGAGAGAGAGAGAGAGAGAGAGAGAGAGAGAGAGAGAGAGAGAGAGAGAGAGAGAGAGAGAGAGAGAGAGAGAGAGAGAGAGAGAAGAGAGAGAGAGAGAGAGAGAGAGAGAAGAGAGAGAGAGAGAGAGAGAGAGAGAGAGAGAGAGAGAGAGAGAGAGAGAGAGAGAGGAGAGAGAGAGAGAGAGAGAGAGAGAGAGAGAGAGAGAGAGAGAGTGAGAGAGAGAGAGAGAGAGAGAGAGGTAAATAGAGCTACATCGAATTCCTTTCCCTTAAAAAAAAAAAAGAAAAAAAAAAAAAAAACGCGGGCTCGGTATCCAGCACATCTTTACTTAGAGTTAATCAACTTGGCAGCCTACAGATGACAAGCCCAGGCTGAAGCGACGGGGGATTCGCTACGCCTTACCTATAAGATCATTAGTCTTGCTTAGTCTTCGATCATTTATCATCAGACAGGATCAGAATCTTTGAGAAAAAATGTGACCAGATAATGGTCCTCGAACTAAAATATCTATTCATAAATCTATAGGCCACAAATAAACAGAAAAATGAACCTACACACACATATACATATACATATATATGTATATACATATGTATGTATGTATATCTATGTATATGTATGTATGTATATTTATAAATATGTATGTATGTATGTACGTATAAACATACACAAATTTATGTGTGCGCGTAGAAGGCTAAATGAGCAGATGGAGACAGACAGATAAACAAATAGATATATGTTATAAAAGGGATAGAGATAGACAGATGGATGGATAAACGGCAAACCCAAGTAAAGAATCCCTGTTATCATTCTAAACATACCAGAATGTATAGCAGCAAAACACACTGTATATATAACCCAAGAGCCAACTCTCTCGCTACACCAAAGACATTCTTGGCGTTTCAGGTTTTCGTCCTTTTTGCCCCGTGAGCGAGAGAGAGAGAAAAGAAATATGACAAAGTTTATAGTTGTTGAATCTGAGGGTAACTGATGAATCTCCTCGCTCCTGGTGACACCCTGGTCGCCGTTCGATGACTTGGCACCAACCGCTGCCTCCCTCAGCTCGACCTCAGCATCGACCTCGATCTCGTCCTTCTCAATATTCATACTCAGGCTTGACCTCAACCTTCACTTCCATCTCCACCTCCACTTCTATCTATACCTCCATTTCCACCTCCACTTCTATCTATACCTCCATTTCCACCTCCACTTCTATCTATACCTCCATTTCCACCTCCACTTCTATCTATCCATTTTCTCCACTTCTCTATACCTCCATTTCCACCTCCACTTCTATCTATACCTCCACTTCCACCTCCACTTCTATCTATACCTCCATTTCCACCTCTCTCTCCACTTCCACCTCCACTGCCGCACTTCCCCCACAAAAAACGTGCAAATCCTCCCTTCCCCAAACCCACCTTGAGTATCCTTCTTGGGCAAATATGAAGGTCAGCGAGCCACGGTGAGAGACAATATCAGGGTAACAATAACACCCCGCAATTGACCACTCCGCCCCCCCCCCTCCTTCGCTCTGCCAACACGCTCGCCCCATTTCCAACCGCGGTATTGCAGCGATAGGTGCTACAAGGGAAGGAGGAGATGGAGAGGGTGGGATCTTGCGATGCAGATGTGCGGGTTGACGGATAAATGGAGGAATAGAGAGCCAGAGAGATAGGTAGGTAAGTAGGTTAATAATGTTAGAGTGGGAGGAAGAGACAGAAGGCGAGGGGGAGGGAAAGAGGGAGGAAGGGAGGGAGACATGGAAAGAGAGAGGTCAAGAGAGGAGAAAAAGAAGGAGAAGGAGAGAGAGAGAGAGAGAGAGAGAGAGAGAGAGAGAGAGAGAGAGAGAGAGAGAGAGAGAGAGAGGAGAGAGAGAGAGAGAGAGAGAGATAGAGAGAGAGAGAGAGAGAGAGAGAAAGGGGAAAGGGATAGAGTGAACGAGTGAGATAGGGAAAGCAATAAAAAAGAAAAGGAAAGCGAGAGGGTATATCCATACTTTCAACATCCATCACTGAACGAAGCTCTGAGAATGGCAAAGCTGTAGAAGAGATAGATGAACTTCTGTGAGCTCTAAAAAATAGGAAAAATATTTTGTGATTTTCGACATGTGAAAGTCCGCGAGAAAGAGGGAATGGGAGAGAAGACGGGAGAGGAATAAGAATAGAATATAACAAGGTGTTGGTGGTGGTGGCGAAAAAATAAAAGGGATGACATAATATATAAAATAACGTAAGAGAAAGAAGACGGAAATGAAGAGAAAGAAAGGGAAGAACGAGAAAATAAAAAAGATAAAAAATGTCCCATCCCTTTTTCAAATGATCAAGTGAAAACACACAGCAGTAAAGAAAGTTAGAGAACACTATATAAATATATAAACAAAGGCAGAAAAGGGGCAACGCCATAAAAGAATGAGAAAGAACCGTTGGAAAAGAACGCTGTCTGGATACAAGAACATTATCGGATTAACGAAGACAATCCTGAGTAATCATCTAAAGAAGTTCCGTTGCAGGACATTCAAGAGGAGAAGGGAAGATGTAAGTCGCTTTCCACTCCTATTCTTAGGACGACTCCGAGCTCATGACAATGGCTTTGCAGGGCAGCCATACAGAGCATAGATTCCTAAAGGAGGAGGGGGGGGGGCGAAGGGGGAGGGTCGGGGTGGGGTCGTTGCTCTTTGGATGTGATTCAGAAAAAAAAATCGGATGGAGGTTCCTTATCTGATTACTGAGCTATACTTTATAGTCGGATGTCTTTTTTTCGGTTTACGGCGTACTAATTTCCGACCTCGTATCTTCCGAGGCCCTCTAGGATCTCTCGTAAATCGTGAAGACAAATGTGTACACAGAAGCAGGGAAGAGCATCGCCTACTTCCACGGTACATTTGCAGAGCGGCTGGCCTTGAAAAAAAAAAAAAAAAAAAAAAAAAAATGCGCGTATTTCATTTCCACTGAGACGCAAACCTCAGACCAAATCAAGGGTACAAAACTCTACGGTACGCCAACCCCGCTTTCATTTAAATCCCTCGGCAGGAACCAGATCGCGGCTGTGTGTTATTACGCCTACTCCCCTAGCGGTCGTAAGGGCGTTGCTGCCGCCCGAAATTAAGAGGAAAATAAAGCAGAAAAAAGGGGAAAATGAGAAGGATGTTGCTGCTGCCCGAAATTAAGAGGAAAATAAAGCAGAAAAAAGGGGAAAATGAGAAGGATGTTGCTGCTGCCCGAAATTAAGAGGAAAATAAAACAGAAAAGAGGGAAAAATGAGAGATACAAGAGTGACCGCAACCTGCGTCGTTCGTTCCTCTTGAGCATTAAGAAAATTGCGAAGCTCCTCCTACGACAAAGGAAACACCCAGGCTTATTTTTCTTTGATGGAAACCCTCAGTACGCTCTAACCATTTTACGGAATTATGATTCTTCTGAGGATTTCGGGAGAGAGGGGGGGCGTTAAGACGGGAGGGGGAAGCCGGGGGGGGGGGGGAGAGACCTAATATCAAGAATTACCAAGGCCTTACATCACCACGCACGGCCAAGACGCCAGCGTATCTCAGGGGTTACACGTGGCTTCCACAGAAAAGGTGGAGAATAAGGCGGCGGAGTGGAGGAGGAGATCAAAAAAGAGGAAGAAGAGTAATGAGGAAAGTGGATGAAGAAAATGTGCACACACACACATGCATATGCATATGCATAATATATATATATATATATATATATATATATATATATATATATATATATATATATATATATATTATATATAATATATATATATATATACACACACACACACACACACACACACACACACATGTATATATATATATATAATATATATATATATATTATATATATATTATATATTATATATATACATATATATATACATATATATATACATATATATATATATATATGTGTGTGTGTGTGTGTGGTGTGTGTGGTGTGTGTTGTGTGTGTGTGTGCGTGTGTGTGTGGTGTGTATATGTATATATATATATATATATATATATATATATATATATATATATATATATATATATATATATATATATGCACACACACGCACACGCTTGCACGCAATTATGCAAGGTAAATCTTAGCCCCTGAACGCAAACGTCTCAAGCCCGACGACGAACACGGAAGGAGGAAGGAGGAAGGAGGCGGAAGGGGGGGGTAGGGGGGTCCCGCCTCCCCTGTCATGACTGAGCCCTCTCACAAGAACTGCGGCCTCCCCTGAGGGTTGTCTATCACAACAAAAAATGTAGACTTTGATGTGAGCTTCTCTTCCATTGCGCCCTTGTCTACATGAAAATCCGCCTCTTTAACATTTTTCACTCAAGCGATATAAAAAGAACAGGGTTAAAAGAACACAAAAGCTTCTTGGGTAATTCATCTTTTGTTTCGAGTAAAAAAAAGGGGAAGAGAGAACATGTATTTATTCTTATTATTGTTGTTTCGAATTTAGATTACCATCTTTAAAAGTGCACACACACACACACACACACACACACACACACACACACACACACACACACACACACACACACACACACACACACACACACATATATATATATATATATATATATATATATATATATATATATATATATATATATATGTGTTCAGAATTTAACTTATAATCTTAAGGTGAGTAAAAAAAGGAAAAATGCACCACATTCTTAATTTCTGGTATTATCAGCAATAAACGGAATATCCATGCTCATCAGATGACACTCAAGCATCATTTCTAATTCATGTTACCTTCATGCGGCCGTTATAGTCTCTCCTTTAGCCCCCCTTCGGCCTGTCTATCTGTCTGTCTGTCTCTCCCCCTTTCTCTTTCCTTCCCTCCTCCCTACCCTTCTCTCCCCTTAGTCTTTGTTTAACCCCGGCGTTTCATATCGGTCCTGACCCGAAGATAACCCAATTTCATACCTGCCAAGTTCCGTAGGTCTACCGTAATATTCCGCATGATTTCCCACGAGGCGCTCGCTCAACCTCCCCCCCCCCAACCCCCATTGCTCTATACCCTCGACGCCGGTTTTTTTTTCCCTTAAAAAGAATTACCTTCTCAAATACCTCCGTCGTATCTCCTCGGTCTCGGGAGATATGCCTTATCTTTCTGATTATTCAAAACAATCATTGTATGTATCATGGTGGGTAGGGGCGGGTTGTTGGGGTGGGGGTAGGGGGGCGGGTTCTTGGGGTGGGATAGGGGGTGGGTTTGGGTGGGGTAGGGGCGGTTGTTGGGGTGGGGGTAGGGCGGTTGTTGGGGTGGGTAGGGTTGTTGGGTGGGTAGAGGTAGGGGGCGGGTTGGGGTGGGTAGGGGTATGGGGAGGAAAGTGGTCGGGTGGGTGGGGTGATAGGGGAGGTGAGGAGGGGTGGGGAAAGGTTGAGAGTGTATGGGAGGGGAGGGAAGGGGAGGTAAACAAAGGGGTTGTTTCTATTAATTTTTACCCTTTTTTGTCCCTACGGCGGTCTGGTTGAATCATTGCCGTCTAAATTTCTGGGGCCTTTAGGCCCAACTTGTGTAAACCTTTCTGAGGTCTATTTGCTAGCTTGTTTATCCACGTTGATTAACTTGTATTGAAAGTAAAACATTCTTTATTGTCTATAGCTTCCCTTTTCCCTTAATACCGAAGTAAGCCAATATTGTCTTTTCTTGTTTATATGTTTCCTTTCTTCGTATTTACAAGAAAATAACCCCTTCCACTCTCCATCATGACCAACAATTCCCCTGAAAGGCAACGAAGAACTTTCTCCTCATCGCGCTCGCATTCCCGGAATTTGCTATCTCGCATTCGCTCTCGGCTCCCCATTTCCTGGACTCATTACGCAAAAAATAAACAAACAAAAGTATCATTAAATCCCCGAAAACGAATGCATGAATGAACAAATTAACGAATAAAGTAGTAAATATCTCTCCGTGGTAGACTGGATATAAAGTTTTTTTTTCCCTTCTTTTTTGACATTAGTGTTTACAAAAGCACTTGGAAGAGAGTGATCTGTACAAGACATGGACTCTGCCTGAAACAGCACTGTGGTCGCCCGGTTCACCTGTGACCTTTCCCTCTAAGCATTCACCCTTTAATAACGTCTCGTTTGTGTTCATGTTATGTTCAATGGAGCATCCTTTGCAAGCGCAATTTGTTCCGCGGCACAGTTTCTGTAGGGTCAAAAAAAAGACATGTGTAACCTGCGTTTGGTGAAATGGGAAGAAAAAACTCGACATAGCTCATGTTTTGTTGTTTGTTCTCCTTCTCTCCTTTATATGTACATGTGCACGTGTATGGTTACTTACACGGACCATATACACAAATAAATGGGTACAAACTTACAGAAGAGAGAGAACAGAGAAAAAAAGAAAGAGAGAGAGAGAGAGAGAGAGAGAGAGAGAGAGAGAGAGAGAGAGAGAGAGAGAGAGAGAGAGAGAGAGAGAGAGAGAGAGAGAGAGAGAGAGAGAGAGAGAGAGCAAAAGCGAGTGAGAAAAGGGAGCGAGAGCGAAAAATAGAAATGTATGTTTATACGCCCATCCACGCAAAGACCCGCGAGTGCGCGTGTGAATGCCTCGGACCCACAATCGGCCTCATCAAAGAATGAGACCCCCCCCCACCCCCCAGTCCAGCCTCGGGGGGAAAACGCGGCTAGGAGCAGCCGTAATTATGCACGGGGTCGGTGTCTCACAGAATAACAGGTTTGAGTAATTTTCAGACTTTTCTTGTCCCTTTCTCTCTCTCTCTCTCTCTCTCTCTCTCTACCTCCCCCTCTTTCCCCGTCTGTCTGTCTGTCTCTCTCTCTTTCTTTCTCTCTCTCTCTCTCTCTGTTCTCTCTGTCTCTCGTCCCCCCCCCTCTCTCTCTCTCTCTCTCCCTCTCTCTCTAACCCCCCCTCTTTCAAACTTCTTTTGCCTGTTCTTCCAGGACATCCGGACGCCTTTTGTTTATTCTGGGACAATTAAGAATTAAAGAGGAAAGTTCTTATTAGTTGGAAGTTGAGCAAAGCAAATGGCTCGGACCCTCAAAATACGACAAGCTACAAGCGTGGGAATGAAGTGTGTATGCGTTATGCGTTTGTGGTTCGTGTTTATGAAAAATGAAACATAATACAAACACCAAATTAATCAACGGATATTTACTCTCTCTCTCTCTCTCACACACACACACACTCTCTGTATATATATTTACATTATACATATATATATATATATATATATATATATATATATAATATATATATATATATATATATATATACACATATATACACACATCCACACACACACACACACACACACAACACACACCATTCTCATGAATACAAAATAAAATCACTTTGACGTTCTTTTAAACATTTAAAGTGCGTACTTATAGCGAAGCAAGAGAGTCCTCAAGGAAGAACTTTTGCTGGAAGTTCTTCTGTATAAAGGCCGTTAAAGGTCCTGGTGAGAGTGGAAGGCGAAAATCTGGCAGAGAGGAAAGGAAGGAAGGGAGGAGGGAAGGGGCGAGGGAAAGGCGACAGAAAGGAGAATGAGAAAAAAGAAAAGGAAGGAAGGGCAGAGGAAGGAGCGAGAGAAAGGAGAAAGGGAAAAAAGGGGAAAAAGGGGGGAGGGAAGGACAGAAAGGAGAATGAGGAAAAAGAAAAGGAAGGAAGGGGCAGAGGGAAGGGCGAGAGAAAGGAGAAAGGGAAAAAGGAAAGAAAAGGGGAGGAGGGAAGGGGCGAAAGAAAGGAGAAGGGGAAAAAGGAAAGGGAAAGGGGGAGGAGGGAAGGAGCGACAGAAAGGAGAAAGGGAAAAAAGGAAAGGGAAAAGGGGGAGGAGGGAAGGGGCGACAGAAAGGAGAATGAGGAAAAAGAAAAGGAAGGAAGGGCAGAGGGAAGGGGCGAGAGAAAGGAGAAAGGGAAAAAAAGGAAAGGGAAAAGGGGGAGGAGGGAAGGGGCACAGAAAGGAGAAAGGGAAAAAGGAAAGGGAAAAGGGGAGAGGGAAGGCACGACAGAAAGGAGGAAAGAAAGGGGAGGAGGGAAGGAGCGACAGAAAGGACAAAGGGAAAAAAGGAAGGGAAAAGGAGGAGGAAGGGGAAAGAAAGGAGAGGGAGGAGGAAGAGGAGAATGAGGAAAAAGAAAAGGGAAAGGGCGAGGAGGGAAGAGCGACAGAAAAGAGAGAAGGGAAAAAAAAGAAAGGGGAAAAGGGGAGGAGGGAAGGCACGACAGAAAGGAGGAAAAAGGGAAAAAAAAAGAAAGGGAAAAGGGGGAGGAGGGAAGGGGCGAGAGAAAGGAAAATGAGGAAAAAGAAAAGGGAAAAAGGGGAGGAGGGAAGGGGGAAGAGGAAAAGGGTGAGAGAAAGGAGAAGTGGAAAAAAAGAAAGATAAAAAGAGAAAGGGGAAGGGGAAGAGGAAGGTGAGAGCTAAGGAACGGGGACAATAAAGCAAGGGGGAAGGGGAGAAGGAAGAGAGAAAGGGGAGAAGTGTGGAGGGGCGAAAGGTAAGATAGAGGGAAAAGGGAAAAGGTGAGAGGACGGTTAAGAGAAGAAGGGAAGAGGGAAAGGAAGGGTAGGGAAGAAAGAAGAGAAAAAGAGAAGAGATAAATGGTGGGCAGAGGAGAGGGAAAGGAAGAGAGGTAAAGGCAAAAGGAAAGAGCCAAAGGGTGGGGAGGAGAGAGAGAGGAAGTAAGAGGAGGAGTAAAAGGAGAAAGGAAGAGCAGAAGAGAGAGAATAAAGGGTCGTCCGAGAAGGAAAGGAAGCAAAGGAAAGGGAAGTAGAGAAAGGGAAGGGGAAGGGAGGGGGCGCAGGTGAGGGAAGGGGATGGAATGAGCTGGGGGGATGAGGGGAGGGGGGAGTGACATTCAAACCAGTAATGACCCTTGTCGCTGCGCCCTCGCTGTCCCTCCCCTGACACTCACCTCCGCTGACTTCTCGGGCCGTCTGTCTGTGTTTCTGTCTGTCTGCCTGTCTGTGTCTCTCGATCTCTACTCCACCTTTCGTCTTAATTCCCAACATTATCTGCCTATCTGCCTGTCTGTCTGCCTGCCTGTCTTTTTCTGTCTATCTGTCTGTCTGTCTCTGTCGTCTCTCTCTCTCTCTCTCTCTCCTATTCTTATCGCCCCTCTTCTCCAAGATAATTATCCCTATTTCCTATTACCTCTTATCCTCTCCTACACCACTTCCTCTCCCTCTCGCGGCCCCAAAGATCGTCCTTCAAAGTTTTGGTTATAATCAGAGCTTGTTTATGTGTGTCGTGAAAAAGTCTTGAAGGATAACTCACTATGCGTGCTCGTCCTGGAGATAAAGTAATTCATATCAAAAAGTTTATAAAACTTATTTACTTTTTTTCTCTTCTACTTTTTCAACCCCCCGTATTTTTTTTTCTTTTTTTCTTTCCTAAGCGGAGATGACCCAACTTACGTCGACAGTTTATCTGATAGGAATGTATATATTTTTCCTTTCCAGTAAGTATTTCAAAGTCAACTTTCGAATTCCCAAAACCAACAGGTTCTGGGCCTTTCGGCAAGTTTCCACGTCTTCGGGGTCGAAACTCGTCGAAATATTAATTTCCGAGTGAATATGTCTCTCCGAAATTGGGTATACTCCAGGCCAAATGCGGGCAGGGAGCTTTAGCGCAGGGTATGAGGAAAGGGAGAGGAAGAGGGGAAAGGAAGAGGGAAAGAGAGAAGGGAGAGGGGAAAGAGAGAGCGAGAAGGAGAGCCAGAAAAGAAAGGGAGAGAGGAGAGAGAGGAGAGGAGAGAGAGGAGAGAGAGAGAAGACGAAGAGAAGAGAGAAGAGAGAGAAGAGAGGAGAGAGGGAGAGAGAGAAGAGAGAGAGAAGAGAGAGAGAGAGAGAGGAGAGAAGAGGAGAGAGAGAGAGAGAGAGAGAGAGGGAGGAGAGAGAGAGAGAGAGAGAGAGAGAGAGAGAGAGAGAGAGAGAGAGAGAGGGGGAAAACAGGGAGACAGGGAAAGAGGGAGACAGAAGGGAGGAAAGAAGGACAGAGAGAAAGTTACTTTAATAAATCAAGAGAAAGAAAAAGGAAAATAGTATATATTCATGGGCGTGACGAACAGTGAAAGTCACGATGTCAACTCCCCTAGAAACCCTCTTCTTATCGGGATATCCCTAACGAACTAAGAATCACAAGGAACTTTAAGAGAAGCTGTTCTATCACCTGAATCCACACACGGTCCGCTTCCCTCCCCTCCTTTCCCTCCCTTTCCCGTCCTTCCCTTCCCTTTCCGCTCCTTTCCCCTCATTTTCCTCCCTTCCCTTCCCCTCATTTTCCCTCCCTTCCCTTTCCCCTCCTTACCCTTTTCCCTTCCCTTTCCCGTTTTTCCTCCCTTCCCCTCCTTTTCCTTTCCCTTTCCCTTTCTCCTCCTTTCCCTCCCTTTCCCTCCTTCCCTTCCCTTTCCCCTCCTTCCCTTCCCTTCCTCCCTTTCCCCTCCTTCCCTCCCTTTCCCTTCCCTTTCCCCTCGCAAGATGCTGCCCGGAGGACCTAACACCCCAGACGGAGATCAGACGCAGATGACGTCACTCCGCTGCTGAATTTCGAGAGGAAGGGCATGCGCATCGGAGGCACAGGTGGCATCGAGCAAAACCGTATGGTTGGTGGCACTTGGTGGTCAAATAAAAAGGCTCTATGTCTTTGTTTTTCTGTCTGTCTGTCTCTGTCTCTCTCTCTCGCCCTCTCTCTGCCTCTCTCTGTCACTGTCTCTCTCTCCCTCTCTCTGTCTGTCTCTCTCTCCCTCTCTCTCTCGCCTTCTCTCTGTCTTCTTTCCCTCTCTCTCGCCTTCTCTCTGTCTGTCTCTCTTCCCCCTCTCTCTCCAACTCCACCTCCCCCCCTTTCCCTCTCATACCAATGAAGAACTAAAACGAAAAAAAAAGGAATGAGTGACCATCTCGGACAGTTAATGAGTAATGAAGCATGTAAAATGAATATTTTCACGCTAAGCCATCATAAAATATAACTTCAGCAAGATATTACATCCTGATGACTGAGGGATATCAAGTCTTTAAAAAATAGTCCTTATGACGTGACGCTACAAGGCTTAAGAAAACTAAAACAATTTTTTTTAGCTAGTCGATCAGCCCTACTTTGGGACGAACAAGGAAAAAAAAAAGAAAAAAAAAATCATAAATGGTCAATCTAGCAGAACTAATGACCTGGGGATGAGAAATCTTGGGAGATATTTTCGAAAAGAACCGGCCCATCTATTTTTTTAGTCATCAAGTTTTCATTATCATTTAATAGGTCTCTCTCTCTCTCCCCCTCCCTCCCTCTCTCTCTCTTCTCTCTTTCTCCCTCTCTCTCTCTCTCTCTCTCTCTCTCTCTCTCTCTCTCTCTCTCTCTCTCTCTCTCTCTCTCTCTCTCTCTCTCTCTCTCTCTCTCTCTCTCTCTCTCTCTCTCCCTGTGAATATTCGCACTAATATTCTTATCTCTTTGTACATGTACGCATTCCCTTACCGGTATAGGCCTATGTGTGTAATCAAGTAAGTATCATTACCTGTAAGAAGCATCGTGTGTTATGAAGTTTCGATAAATACTCCGAAATAATCCTTAGTGTTTGAACGTAATGCGTGCGCTTGACTTCTGACGTCACAAAGCCATTTCACGTCGTTTCCGCAACCCGACAGGATTCCGACGTGTCTGCAGTAATTACACGTTTGTCACTTACCTCTAAATGAAATAACGGTTTCCTCTTCTTTTCTGTTTACTTGTTACTGTCTGTTTTTTTTAAAATTGCAGGAATCTTTTTAAAAAACGAAACTTAAAAAAAATACAAAGGAAAAAGTGGAAAGTGGACCATCCTCCATTCACATTAGGTTTTATACGAAGACTTTTAAGATGTTCAAGTGTGATGGAGATTCAAGATTAATTAAACAAGTTGTATGAAACTGAAGGGAAATCAGCTTTCATGGTAACTTTGTTTCCGCAAAGCCTCTTAGGGCTTCTGTGGCAAGGAATTTGTAAGAAAGACAAGATAAAAAAGTAGAACAGAAAAGAAAATCAAAGTGTCTTTTGAAGGTACCTAGCAATATGGATGCCCCGTTGCCATCCATATAATAACAGTGACAATAATATTAACAAGAGCCAACAACAAAAATAATAAAGACAATAATAATAGTAATGATAATAACAATAGTAGTAGTAGTAGTAGCAACAATTTAACAATAATTTAAATAATAATAATAATAATAAATAATAATTAGTAATAATATAATAATAATAATAATAATAATAATAATAATAATAATAATAATAATAATAATACAGAAATTCCAATCTGAGGAACAACCAATAATCCTTCTCGTTCGACCTCGTTATCTCGTTACCACAAGTTTATAAGGGTTTCCGTCACCTCATTCTGTCCAGGAGGAAGTCGAGGAGAACCTAAATGTGATAATTACCATATAACATGTTGGTTATTGCGTCACACTGCCCGTTTATTAATATGGAGGTTTGTAGAAATGTTAATATTATTACTATTATTATCATATTTGTGAGACTGTAAACACACACACACACTCACACCCACCACACACACACACACACACACACACACACACACACACACACACACACACACACACACACACACACACACACACACACACACACACACACGCACGCACGCGCACGCAAACAAACCCAGCCACCCAGACACATAATCTACGTGCGTGCAAACCACACGTACGTCCATAAGCGAGTACCCACCCACACGTACACGATCTCCCATACCGCAAACATGCACGGACGCAAACAAAAACCTTAAAAAAAAGAAAAACAAAAAGAAAAAAAGGACCTAATCACGGACGGTCTCGGCTTTCTAATCAGCGGGTCTTATCCAAATGCAGGAGACGTCGTGGACAACTAAAATTGGAACAGAACTTTCTTTTTTTTTTTCCTTTTTCTCTCTTCTCTTCTTTTTTTTTTTGGGGGGGGGAGGGAAGGGGGAGGTTTAATTCTAAAGCCACAATGAAGGGAGTGTCTTCGGGGAGCGTGGCACGAATGACTGACGAAGGCGATGTACGCGCGTGATCGGGCAGGGAGGAGGGGAGTAGGGAGGAGGGGGTAGGGAGGAGGGGGTAGGGAGGAGAGGTGAGGAGGAGGGGTGGGTGGGGTGAGGGATTAGGGGAGTGTGAGTGGAAGATGAAGAGGGAAGGTGATGCATAGAGGGATGGAGGAGGTAGGAGGAAGGGTTAAGTGAGGTTTAGTGCGAGGGGAAAGTGGGGGTACGTTAGGAGGAGGGGTGAGGAGTGGGGGGGTGGGCTGTGGGGGGAGTAGGGATAGTGTGGTTTTGGGAAATAGAAGGAGGAGGCAAGGTGGGGTGCAGGGAGGAGGGGTTGGGAGAGAGTTGAGGAGAGGTGGTGGGTGGGGATGGATGTAGGGTGATGTTGGTGGGAAAGATGAAGGGAGGAGGCGGTGGGGTGCACGAGGAGGGGTGGGAGGAAGGGGGAGCGAGAGTCGTTTGAGGAGGAGGGGTGGGGGGGTGGTATGTAGGGTAGTGTAGTGGAAGATGAAGATGGAAGGTTGAAGGGCAAAGGCGTGAGGGGTCGTGAGGGAAAGGTGAAAAGATAAAAACTCGCTAGATTTACTTACACTCATCCTATCATTAATGATTCTTACAATTATTGACAACATAGTGAAGAAAAATATCAATATATATTTTTAAGGAGGGGGTTAGTGACTGAAGGGAAAGTTGAGGGTATGTGGGGGAAGTTAACCAGTGTGAACAACGTTTATAAGGAGAAGTGTGATTATGGGAAAAGGGTATAAGGGAGTAAAGAAATGTCGAAGGGCAAGGGGCAAGAGAAGAAGTTGAGTGCGATGGGAGGGGTAAGGGTTTAGGTCAAAGTTGACATAAGGGGGAGTTCAAAGGTGCAATAAAATAGAGGAGGGAAGTTAGGGTCAAAAGGTGAAAATATGCAGAGGAATGGAAGGGTCTCAAGTGAAAGAATTCAGTGAGGAAGGTAACGGTCACCAAAGGTTGAAAAATAGAGGAGGAAATGAGGCAGATCAATCCACAAAGGTTATGAAAAATAAGAGAGGAGTTAAAGGGATCAAAGAGTGAAAAATGCAGGCAGAAGTAAGTGGTCAAAGTAATATATAAATAAGAGGAGAAGGTGAGGTCACATAAGAGTGAAAATGCAGGAGAAGGTAAGGGGTCCAAAGGGAAAAATACGTAAGAGATAGGTGAATTGAGGTCTATAGGTGTAAAATAGTAGATGGAAAGTGAGTAGGGTCTAAAAGTGGATGGAGGAAAATGTCGACAGGGAAATTAAGGGTCAAAGGTGTAAAAATGCAGCGGAGGCAATGTAAGGTCAAAAGGTGAAAAATAGAGGAGGAAGGTGAGGGGTCAAAGGTGAAAAATAGAGGAGGAAAAAGGTAAGGGTCAAAGGTGAAAAATTCGAAGGAGGAATAAGGTCAAAGGTAAAAAGCAGGGAAGGTGTAGGGTCCAAAGTGAAAAATGGGAGGAGGAAGTTAATAAAGGTCAAGTCGTTGAAAAATGCAGGAGAAGCTTATGAAGTAGTCAAAAGTTGAAAAAAATGGTATAGAGTGAAGGTGAGTCATAAAGGTGAAAAAATTGGAGGAGGAAGTAGGGCAAAAGATTGAAAAATGGAGAGGAAGGGAAGGGTGAAGATGGCGGAATGGAGTGAATGTGAGCGGAAGAATAAAGTGAAAAAAAAAAAAAAAAAACGAAAAGCGACGAGCGAAGACGAGAGTGAACAAGGGAGAGACTTAGGCAAGGATGAAGGAGACGAAGGTAAATAAGGTAGGGGAGAGAGTAAAGAAGGGAAGGAATGAGGGAAGCGGAAGGCAAGGATGAAGGTGAAGATCCCCTAACGATGGCGCCAGGGGAATCACTTCTTTCGGTAAATTTTAGGCGAATGCGGTGCAGAGGAAGAATTCTATTTGGGAGAATCTATGAAAGGAATTCTCCGCGATGAATGGACGCGAGACATCTAGGGAAACAATGAATAAAAACGTCGAAAGCCGGGTACGAAAAATATGGTTGAAAATAAATAATACGACTAATATTTTGAGATATTTTTTGAGACAATGCGTGGATAAAAATATGAATAGCGCACTTACGGACAAGCAGAGGAAACACACACACACACAACACAACACACACACACCACACACACACACACACACACACACACACACACACACACACACACAACACACACACATGTACGTTTCATCTACTTACCTACCTTCGTTCATAACTGTCTGTATATGTTATACAATAACAAAAGGCTATAATGATATACACAGACATAATCACGTTTTGGTGAAAAAGCCCGCACATGATAAAACGGGAGGAGGTAAAGGATGCGGAGAATAAAAGGAAGAGGGAAATAGTGAAGAATTGAAAATAGATAAATTCAGGAAGTGTATTTTAACATCAAACAATTTCTGTCGTAAACAATTTCTGTGGATACACAGTCATGTGTGGAATGATTAAATTACAGCTTTAAAAAGAGACACACAAACATATATACAGAATATATATCTATATATACATTCCCTCCGCCTGTGCTCCAAATTCCAGAATATAACATGCGAGAAAAAACTGTTGACAGAGCTATTTATATGACAGATATATCTCCCCATCCACTCCCGTGACTTCCCTGAAAAGCCAGGACGAAAATCTATATAATTTCCTCTAATGTACTGTCAACACATTATGTGAAGCTCTCCCTAATTGATGCCAGAATATGTTGGCATTTTGTACATAAGCCTACTCTTGACGCAAATCGCGGCTTGTCTGTCCCTATTTCTGTCTGTCTGTCTGTCTGTCTGGATCTCGCTCTCTGCCTATCTGTCTTTCTTTGTTTCTACAAATCAACCTTTCACATTTCGTTCCTCAAAATAACCTTTATCAAAACGTAGCGCATAGAGAGATAAAAATATATACATTAAAGCCCCCATTAAACATTCATATTTTAGCGAGCTGGTTGGTTAGTCATCGCTCAGAATAATAATAAAACTCGTAGCTACCTAATGCACGCACTTGCATAAATTAGCGAACTATGGCAGTTGGGCCAAAAAGGAGAGACTGCCCTGCCACGTAAGCAGTGATAGTCCAACTCTCGCCCTTGGTGATTACCGTCACTGCATTAAGCCTCTAACTTCTGCGATCACTGTTGGTCACACTGCAACTTTTGGCTGTTATCTTTCGCTGACCTGCTCCGCTCTAACGATGGCTGTAAATAACACCGCTGGTTTGGCCAACACAATCAGACTGTAGTCATTCACAACCACCTAATCCAGCTTTTATATTCATTCTGATTTTTCTCTTGTGTTATGTGAGTTCCAACACCGAATTATTTCTAGACCCTTTATAAACATCTCGTGCTCTATGTTTATTGATTTATAGTACGTTTGGAGGTGTGTGTGTACGCGCGTGTGTGTGTGTGTGTGTGTGTGTGTGTTGTGTGTGTGTGTGTGTGTGTGTGGTGTGTGTGTGTGTGTGTGTGTGTGTGTGTGTGTGTGTGTGTGTGTGTTGTGTGTGTGTGTGTGTGTGTGTGTGTGTGTGTGTGTGTGTGTGTGTGTGTGTGTGTGTGTGTGTGTGTGTGGTGTGTGTGTGTGTGTGTGTGTGTGTGTGTGTGTGTGTGTGTGTGTGTGTGTGTGTGTGTGTGTGTGTGAAGAGAGAGAGAGAGAGAGAGAGAGAGAGAGAGAGAGAGAGAGAGAGAGAGAGAGAGAGAGAGAGAGAGAGAGAGAGAGAGAGAGAGAGAGAGAGAGAGAGAGAGAGAGAGAGAGAGAGAGAGAGAGAGAGAGAGAGAGAGGAGAGAGAGTACACTTATTATCATTACACGAGAAAAAAAAAACACGGCTATCGCAAACAACCCCAGACCCCAAGCCAACTCAACCAATCCACTCCCCGTGATAGAAAATAGAACACCACAATAACAAACTACCACTCCCTCTCTTCTCCTCTTTCCCGGGCGCTTAACAACCACGCTGACACATAACAACACTCATCCTACAGCTATACATTACCTTCCCCCATATAAATACCTACTAATGTCACAGATGCCATCCCTTACATAGAAACAACAACAAAAAACGTATCATAACTTGGCCGTTGGTTGTCTGGGAGGCTTGTCCGTTGGGTTGTGAAAGGGAAAGGAGAGGAAGACAGAAAGGCAGATAATGAGGGAATGGAAGAGAGAGAAGGGGAGAAATGTAGGCAGAGGATAAAGGAGTTGGAGAGATAGCAGGGACGAAATGTAAGAAGAAAATGAGGGAGTGAGAGTAAGAGAGACAGAGGGAAAACAATGTAAGGAGAGAATGAGGGAATGGGAGAGACAGGAGAAGAAATGTACAGAGAAAATGAGAGAGTGGGAGAGACAGAGGGAAAGAAATGTACAAAGAGAATGAGGGAATGGGAGAGAAAGAGAGGAAGAAATGTACAAAGAAAATAAGGGAGTGGGAGAGACAGAGGGGAAACAATGTGGGAGTGAGAGAGAATGAGGGAGTGGGAGAGAGAGTGGGAAAGAGACGTAGGAAGAGAATGAGTGGGTGGCGACGAAGGAGGGAGAGAAAAACATGGAAATGAAAGGTGATGTATAAGGGTGAATGTATGGGAGAAATACATAAGAATGAACGTAGTAAAAGCGGATAAACGGTCGAAAGAGGATGGGAACTAGAGATAAGGGAGAAACAAATGAGAGAATGACAGAGAGACAGAGAGGGAGAAAGGTAAGGAGAGAATGGGCAAATGAGAGAAATATCCGGTAGGAAAAGACAAGAAAAAAAGGAGACGGTGTGGGAATTAAGGCGGGAAGAAGGACAAAAGAGAAAGAAGGGAGAGCGATAAAGACAGAATAAAGGAGTGGAAATAAAAAAAAAAAGCAGGACAAAGGAGGGACGAAGGATACAAGAGAAGCAAAGAGAGGAAAGAAAACAACAGAGACAACAAAGGGCGAGGAGGAAACAGAGGAAGCAAGAGGAAAACAGTGGAATAGTGTTAAGTACTTAAAGGGGTGAGCGGTACAGAGGAGAGACAAGGGAAGCTGCATGATTAGGAAAACACGGTGAACGATACAAAGAATAATGAAATATGTAAAAAAAGGAAAACAATCATTCTGATGATAATAATAATAATAATGATAATAATGATAATAATATAGATAATAATAATAATAATAATAAAAATAATGGTAATAATAATAACACCAAAAATAACAATTACTATAATAACAGCAACATAATAATAACAATGATAATATCAATAATAATGATAACAACAACAATGATTCTGACGATAACAATTACAAAAATGATGATAAAAAATAATAATGATAATAATAATAATAATGATAATAAGAATAATGACAATAAAATAAAAGTAAGAATAACAATATACCAACAACAACAACAATAATGAAAAATAATAACAATCATAACAACAGAAACAAATATAAAGATAATGATAATGATGATAATGAGCAAAGATGTATCGCGAAGGAAGGTAAAAAGAACAAAGAAAAAGATAAACACAAACAAACAAACAAAAAACACAACAGACTCAAATGAAAGAAGATAAACACGAAAAAGGTTAGCAAAGCGCAATAAAAGAAGGAAAAATAAATAACGAAAGCGGGAACAGAAGAGCGAAGACGAGGGGGAAGAAACAGAAGTCGAAAATAAAATATCAACAGCTCAAGGTATAAAACACTTAACGAAGGGTGATAGACGATAAAAGGTGAAACAAATTAAGAGAGAGGGAGGGAGAAAGAAAGAAAAAAAAAAGACAAAATCAATCTTGCCAATAAAACGAAATGTAATCAAAAGACCAGTGCATATCACACACTCCCTGAACAGGAACAACGACGAGTGTGAACAAAGCGTGAACATTTAAATACCCGAATAATCGTGGAGGATTTTGAAGTTGGGCGAGAAAGAGAAACAGAAAGGAAGACAGAAAGAGGGAGGGAGATAGAGGGAGGAGGGAGGAGAGGGGGAGGGGAAGGGAGGGAGGAGGGGAGGGAGGGGAGAGGAGGGGGAGAGGGAGAGAGAGAGGGAGAGGGAAGAGAGAGAGAGAGAGAGGGAGAGAGAGAGAAGAGAGAGAGAGAGAGAGAGAGAGAGAGAAGAGAGAGAGAGAGAGAGAGAGAGAGAGAGAGAGAGAGAGAGGAGAGAGAGAGAGAGAGAGAGAGTGTGTGTGTGTGTGTGTGTGTGTGTGTGTGTGTGTGTGTGTGTGTGTGTGTGTGTGTGTGTGTGTGTGTGTGTGTGTGTGTGTGTGAGAGAGAGAGAGAGAGAGAGAGAGAGAGAGAGAGAGAGAGAGAGAGAGAGAGAGAGAGAGAGAGAGAGAGAGAGAGAGAGAGAGAGAGAGAGAGAGAGAGGAAAAAGAAAGAGAGGAGAGTGATAAAATGGTTAGATAAAAACAAGAGAGAGTAAGAGAAATGGGGAGAGATAAATGGACAGATAAAGACAAGAGAGTGGTAAAAATAAAAGAGGAGTGAGGGGGAAGAGGAGAGGAGGAGGAGGGGGAGGTCGAAGAGGGAAAAAAAGATTAACACTTGAGGATTTAGTGGAGGGTGGAGCCATCAGAGAAAGAGGAGGAGAAGAGAAGGAGGATGATAAAAAGGATGGACGGAGAGGAGGGGGAATGGAAAGAGAAGAAGAAGAAAGAGGAGAAAGAGAAGAGGATGATAAAAGGAAGGGAAGAAGAGGAGGAGAAAGGGAAGTAGAAAAAGAAGAAGAAGAAAAAAAGTAAGAGCTGGTGGAGAAGGAGAAGGAGGAAAAGGAGGAAGAAGAAAAAGAGGAAGAAGAAGGAAAGAAGGAAGAAGGAAAAAAAGAGGAAGAAGAGGAATGGTAGAGTAACAGTCAGGAAGGACGACGAAGAGGGGGTGGGGGGTGGACGAGGAGGGGGGGCGTGGGGACGGGGAGGGTATAGGGTGATAAAAGAAGGGAAGATTGCTATAATGAGAACAGGAGGGGAAATAACACATTAAAGTCGAGGACAGAGCGGCAGAGAGCGAGCGAAAGAACGATATTACCTCATGGAAAGACGCCTTAAAATACCAATACCCACGTTAAAGAATTAATAAAACACCCAAGAATCTCAAACACATTTTCCCCATTTTTCCGAGAAAATAAACACATACCCACCAACAAATAAAACACAAAACAACAATGAAAATGGAATTTAAACCGAAAAAAAGGTGGAGAAAAGCAAACAAAACCTAATTGGAAAATAGAAATGAAAATGAAATTTAGATTGGTGGGGGAAAGGTAGAGGGCAAAATAAACACCAGGAAACGAGTCTTCTGTGCGGGGAAAAAGAGGAAAAGAGATGGGAGGGAGGGGGAGGAAAAGGAGTCGGCATTAGTAGTGGTAAGTAGTGGGGGGAGTAGTAATAGTAGGAGTAGGTGGTAGTGGTGTAAGTAGTAATAGTAATAATAGTCATAGTAGTAGTCGTAGTAGTAGTAGGAGTTGTGGAAGTAGTAGTAGTCGTAGTAGTGGTAGTAGTCGTAGCAGTAGCAGCAGAGTAGTAGTAGTAGTAGTAGTAGTAGTCGTGTAGTAGAAGTAGTAGTAGTAGTAGTAGTAGTAGTAGTAGTAGTAGTAGTAGTCTAGTGTAGTAGTAGTAGTAGTCGTAGTAGTAGAAGTAGTAGTAGTAGTAGTAGTAGTAGTAGTTAATAAGTTAGTAGTAGTAGTAGTCGTAGAGTAGTAGTATAGCAGTAGTAGTAGTAGTTAGTAGTAGTAGGAAGGAGTAGGAGGAAAGGAGGAGAGGGGAAGTAGTAGTGGTAACTGTGGAGGTGGTAGCAACAATAGAGGTAGCAGCAGTAGCATTAGTAATAACAATAGTATTAGTACAAGTATTGGCTTCAGTAACAGCAGTAGTAGTAGTAGTAGTTGTAGTAATAGAAATAGTAATATCAATAGCAAGAGTGATAGTAACAGTGATGGGAATAGTAATAATAGTAGTAAATAATAATAATAACAATAGTAATAGTAAAGGTAACAGTAACGTCAGCAACAAGAAAGACAGTAATAGTAACGTAATGTAGTGATTGTTGTAATAGTAGGGCCGAGAATCTGACAACGACAATGATAATGATGAAATGATAATCAAGATAATGATTGATGATGACTATAATAAAAATAATAATGAAAAACAAATTATGATAAAAATAACGATAATAATAATAATGATAAAAACAACAAGAACAAAAACAGCAAGAATAGCAATAAACAACAACAGTAAACACGAAGACGACGACAATTCTTACTCCTTCTCGTAGAGCAAATAAAGCAGACACCGAGAAGCGCGGAAAGAAGAGGAGGAGGGGAAGAAAGGAAGAGAGAGGAGAAAAAGGAAGAAAAAGAACAGGGAGAAAAGGAAAGAAGAGAAGAGGGAAAAAAGGAAAGAGAGAGAGGGAAAAAGGAAGAAGAGGAGGAGGGGAAAAAAGAAGAAGAGGAAGAGGAGAAAAAAGGAAGGAAGAGGGAAAAAGGAAAAGAGGAGGGGGAAAAAAAGAAAGAAAGAGAGAGGAGAAAAGGGAAAAGAAGAAGAGGAGAACGGGAAAAAGGAAAAAGAAGAAAAGGGGAAAAAAGGAAAATGAAGAAGAGGAGGAAGGGAAAAAAGGAAGAAGAGAAGAGAAAAGGGAAGAAGAATGAAGAAGAGAAGGGGAAAAAAGGAAGAAGGGAAAAAAGAAAATGAGAAAGAGGAGAAAAAAAGGAAGAAGAAGAAGAAAAGAAGAAGAAAAAAAGGCGAGGAAAAAGGCGAGGAAAAGGCCACGATGACGCGCCGGCCGTGAGCTACAGGGCAGGGGAGGCGACCGGAGAGTGAGAGCCATTCTTGTCCGAGAATTTGGTATTTTCCCGCGCGCCACATGACGGACATCTTCATTTAACTTTTGATAAAACACCTTCGCTGTAAGGGTTGGTGGGGGAGGGGAGGGTTGGAGGGGGGGGAGGGGAGGGGGGAAGGGGTTGGAGGGGGAGAGGGATGGATGGGGGGGGAGGGAGAGGGGATAGGAGGGGGAGAGGGAGAGGAGGATGGAGGGAGGGTGGGGGAGGAGGATAGGAGGAAGGAGAGTAGGTGGAGGGTTAGGGAAGGAAGGGGGAGGGTGAAAGGATGGGGGAGAGGGAAGGGTAGGAATGCGGGTGGGGGAAGGGAAGGGTAGGGACGAGGGTGGGGAAGGGTGGGACGGGAAGGGTAGGGACGAGGATGGGTACGGTATGTAGGTCGGGTTGGGGAGGAGGGCTTGCGGGGAAGGGAGGGAGGAGGGTAGCAGGACGTGGGGAGGGTAAGTGGGAAGGAGAGCGGGTGCATGATACCGCTGCAGGGGGTAACTTAGCCAGATTCTTGTGTCCGGACTGAGAGAAAGGAAAAATCTATATTCATTTACTGACAATATACAAAGGAGGCATTGTTGGAGGCATTGTGGCTGCTTCTCGTAATTACGATAATGATCAGATAGAATGTCTCGGGAAATGAAAGGAAAGTGATAAACGTATTTGCATATAAGGTATCTAGAGAAGCATATACAAAAATGACCATCAGTATATATACTTATCTTGGGAGGTATATATATAAAAAATACCATAAGTATACACACATATCTAGCTTCGTTTGCCATATTTCAAAAGAATGAACCCCTTATCCTATCTATTTACCTCAAACAAACGCAAACCAAACAGCAACCCTAATCTAACTAACACACGCCCCAAAAGCGAAAACCAACCCAACGGCCCAAGCCACCAGGAGGAGAAAACAAAAGGAGAAAATAACGTTCATCCCGGCTTCCTCTCCCCTATCTTTGCTTAACGATGTATGACAGACCATTTCCCGATCTCAGCCTCGTTCCCCTGGACAAATAGCTGGATCCTTTGATAAAACAGCAATTAAAACCAACAGGCAAACCGAGGCAATCCGAACCATCAACTCGGCGCACGGTCTGTCGGCTATTGAATGACGATGGCACTCCTATTTCTGCGAATGGTAGGCGTGTTTTCGCATTAAAACTCTTTCTCTTTCGGATACACACGCGGACGCTCTGTCTCTGTGTTTATTAGGCGGTCTTTCTGTCCTTGTCTCCCTGCGTCTGTCTCTGTCTCTCTTACTTTCCCTCCTGCATCTGTCTGTCTGTCTCTCTCTCTTTTACTTTCCCTCCCTCCCATCCTTCTCTCTCCTCCATTCCCCCCTCCCCCCTTCTCTTCTCCTCTCTCCTCTCTCTCTCTCTCTTCTCTCTCTCTCTCTCTCTCTCTCTCTCTCTCTCTCTCTCTCTCTCTCTCTCTCTCTCTCTCTCTCTCTCTCTCTCTCTCTCCCTCCCTCTCTCGCTTCCTCTCCTCTCTTTCACTTCCTCCCCGAATAACATCATCCAATGATCCAATAATCTTAAAAATCTCCATGCAAATTCTCCGTTAAATATCAGAACAACTAAAAAAAACCATCTCGCGGTTTACCCTCCTCAGTGACAATTTTGTCCTCACTCTTTTGTGATATAAAAACTCCACTCCTGCACTCCAGAGTCCTTCATGCCTCTTGTCTGACAACCCTGGACGGGAGGGAGAGAGTGTGACAACAGCGCTGGTATCCTCTGCCTTTGAATGTGTGTGTATTTGTGCGTATGTGTGTGCGTGTGCGTTCCATGTAGGCTATACGAGTGTTTCTATGGGTTTGGGAGCTGACCACAAGAACGCACCACAGACACGGCTTTGACCACGGGAGCTGACCTGTTCGCAGTGCCAACGAAAGAGACAAGAGCGGGGGAGAATGGAGAGTGCCAGAGAGTCATGGAGGTGGCACGAATGGCGCCGCTCTCGAAGGGTGCGAGGGGGAGAGCTGGTGAGAGAGAGAGAGAGAGAGAGAGAGAGAGAGAGAGAGAGAGAGAGAGAGAGAGAGAGAGAGAGAGAGAGAGAGAGAAGGAGAGAAGAGAGAGCGAGAAGAGAGAGAGAGAATAAGCGAGCGAGAAGAGAGAGCAAGAGAGAGAGCGAGAGAGAGAGAAAGAATAAGCGAACAAGCGAGCGAGCGAGCGAGAGAGAGAGAGGAATCACAGCCTCACGAAGTCGAACCCGTCGCAAGGAAGAGGATTCCGACATGCTGAACCATCGGATTTTCATTCCCGGGGATATCTTTTCCGCGGGCGTTGACGGCGGCCAGGGACATCGTCGGACACCGCCGGACACGTCCTCCGCTGTGTCCGTGCTGGGACATCGCGCGCCGTTCTGACACAAGGATATTCTATCGTTCCGGATTTTATTTGGGCCGGTTATTGTCCGTTCAGGTGCGGGGAATAGGAGAGGGCGAAAAGGCGAGAGGACGAGGGAAATGGATGAGGAGAGAGAGAGAGAGAGAGAGAGAGAGAGAGAGAGAGAGAGAGAGAGAGAGAGAGAGAGAGAGAGAGAGAGAGAGAGAGAAGAGAGAGATATGGGCAGAACGATAGAGAAAGAGATAAAGAGATAGATACATAGATAGAAGAGAGAAGAGAGAAGAAAGCCGAAGGGAAAGAAAGAAAATTATAAAAGAAAAAAAAATAGAGCCAATGGAAAAGAAAAAAAAAACATAGAAAGGAGAAAGAAAGAAAGAAAAAAGAAAAATAAATCCTTGCAAAAATCACCAATAACGGCAAAAGGAGATTCAAAGATAAGATAAAAAAGTCACGATACACGAATAAAAAAAAAATAACACATAACAGCAACAACAACCACCACAACAACAACAGAACAGACAATACGCAATACACCAAAACTCAATGTCGACCCGGAATGACCTGACCCAACGTGACCCAGGGCATTACACCCTCCATTATGTAAGCAGAGTGGAAGCATAAGGTCCGCCTCTACAAATATTTGCAAGGCATGAAATTGAATGGCTTCCACCAAGATAGGCTTGACCTAGAAAGCTGATAAGGTCTTACGAAAAAAAGATCAAAAGCTATATTAAAAAAAACAGGAGGAAAAGATTCCAAAAAGGAGGAAGAAGCAGAAGCCGGATGATTAGGGTAAGAAGGGGGATGGGAAGAAGACGAAGAGGTGAATAGACGAAGAGACGGAGGATAGAGTCATCTCGCGGAGTTAAACATCAATCATGATAGACGGATATAAAGAGAAAGAAAAAGATAGATAGATAGATAGAGAGAGAGAGAAAAGATAATTATATATATATATATATATATATATATATATAGATATATATATATATGATATATATATATATATATATCATATATATATATATATCATATATATATATATATATATGTATGTAATCTACATACATATATACCGATATATATATATATATATATATATTATATATATATATATATATATATATATATATATATATATATATATATATATACATATAGAGAGAGAGGAGATAGATAGATAGATATAGGTAAACAGATAGAGAGACAGAGAGAGAGATGAAGAGTAGACACATAGCCAGACAGCCTGACAGACAGACAATTAGAAAAAAATAGATAAATAGAGGGAGAGATAGAGAGATAACGAGAGGCGCAGAAAGGACCCCGAAGGAAGAAAGGACTCTCCATCCCCCTTCGCCCCCCAAAAGGACCCCCAGAGTTATCTCGACGTGTCAGCCAGAGCAACACACCAACCCCGCGAAAGGCCCCGCGCACAGCTGTCAAGCCACGAAGCTCTCCGGGGAAATAACAGAAAAAGGTTCGAAATAAATATTTCCATTATTCTGCTGATCACACATCTCTATGGCCTGACCCGGTTCCTCGCACGCCCGCGAAATTGCCACCGGAATAACGCGGGGAGGAAGACGGCGCGGGCGAGCTTCCGCCGAAGCTATTTGAGGGAACAGAAAAAGGAAAGCCAAACAGGTCGGAATCAAAATGAATATATATAAGGTAGAAGGTAAAAATGAATATAAAATGTATAAGTAGAAGGGGATAAAAAAGTGAATATAAAATGTATAAGGTAGAAGGGGATAAAAAAAGTGAATATAAAATGTATAAGGTGGAAGGATACAAAAAAGTGAATGTAAATGTATAAGGCAGAGCGGAATAAAAAAATATAAATGTATATGGAAGAGCGGAATAAAAAAAATAATATAAATGTATAAGGAATAACGGAATTTAAAAAATGAATATAAATGTATAAGGAATAACGGAAATAAAAATGAATATAAATGTATAAGATGGAAGGGAATAAAAAATGAATATATATGTATAAAGTAAACGGAATAAAAAAAATGAATATGGATGCATAAAACACAATGGAACAAAGATATATATGAATGTATAAAAATATTGTCCTATTCTTTTGTATTCTGAATCCCAGCGCACAACCGAACGCCATTCCTCTTGCTATATCACGTACCTACGCGGCAGACTCCCACGCAGAAAAGGGGAGAGGGGGAGGGAGAAGGGGAAATAGAGGGGAGGAGAAGAGATAGATAGATAGATAGAGAGAGGGAAGATAAGGGAGATGGAGAGGGAGAAAAAGGGAAAAAAACAGATAGTTAGACTGACAGACAAACAAAGTAATAAACACAAACAAATTTAAAAGTTATATTTAAGAAGAGAAATATCCCCCAACGAACAAAAGAGGCGACAGACGACGACAAAACACGGGCCAGGGAGCTTCGGGGCGACCAAGAGCCTTCTCGGGAGCCATTCCTGCGCTGCATGACTTCACAGCGCTGACGCCGCGCCGCCCGAGTCCCTCCGCCCGAACAAGAGCGTCGTCGACACGCCCTCCGCCGCCCACTAACCGCATCCACCCAACGCAAATCAATAAACCTGCCATCAGCGTCACCGTAAAAATAACAAATGAGTTTCGCGTCAAATTGTCAAAAAAAAAAGAAGAAGAAAAAATAAATAATTCCCTAGCTCCCTTTATCCCCCTAGGATGGACCCTCAGCTCCCCAATCCTAGCGCTGGCTCGACACCCCGTGATTGAGCGCGGAAACACATCGTCTTTTGATTGCCTAATTCTTTGTTTTATCATTGCCCTGTTTATCTGCGTTGTTATTGCACATTGGCGTATTCTTGATTTTCGTTTAGGCTAATTATTTAATTTCATAATGTTTGTCTCCATCATATTTTGTTATATCCGTACCTAAAATGACCATCCATCATTAATGAGTTCATAAGGGCATTCATTCTACCACCAGCCGATTCAAGACTTCAATTTTGTCGTAGCCAGCACTTTCAGAGTACTTTATAACAGCTCCCCCCGTCATACTACAAATTCTACATTCTGTGCACAAAGCCCATTAACCCCTGATATTCAAACTACATTAATCCCTTATTACAAGCGGCTTAACCAGAGAACTTTCTCTTTTATTTCGCTGCATTTCGTTACAATCCGTCCTTTCCGTTTTTCGTCCTCCTTTCTCTCTCTCTCTCTCTCTCTCTCTCTCTCTCTCTCTCTCTCTCTCTCTCTCTCTCTCCTCTCTCTCTCTCTCTCTCTCTCTCTCTCTCTCTCTCTCTCCTCGTTCGTACCATGACTTCTTGGCTCACCGGCCACGCCCTTTCCTAGATTTTATCACTCTTATCATGCTTATCGCACAACACCCTACAAGGACACGTGTAACGCACAAGTATCACGACTTAACACGCCAGACAGCTGTTCGAAACACAATTTCGATTTGACGGCGTAGAAATATCAGAAATATTTTAAAATCTGGCAAAAATATAACAAAAAGACTAATAACAAAAGCTGATAAACTAATTCCTGTTGCATCCAAATCCTGCATCATAAACATAATGCATTTTTAGGGGAAAATTATAACAAAATAAAAGAGAAATTTGCAAGCGGATCTAATATGTTACGTCCATTTAACGCTGTATCTAATTTCTCACGGTATGATTTATATCACTGCAGTAACCTTAAAGATGATGTATGAAACGCGGCAGGATATATCCGTAGAATGTTTGACAGTGAATCGCTAACTTCAATTATCAGGGAACGCGTGGAATACCGATATAACATTTGGACATATCATTATTAGTGCGCTACTCTTAATTAAAAAAATGTTAATG
>NW_020868636.1:303203-331817 GCF_003789085.1 Penaeus vannamei | reverse complement strand
GTCTGATGCACTCCGCTCGCCCGAATCTAATTCTCTCCGGCGTGATGTATTAATAAATAGATTTATCGCGTGCTCTTCGCTGTGTCTTATATCTCCTATCGGAGGGGAGGCTGTTTATCTTTATTTCTACTATAGGATTTAAAAGCTTCTATTGGTAAGGATAGTATCTAATTATTTAGTATTTATATCATTCTATGTATCTTATTTGGACTTACTCTGTTTATATTCTTGTGTTGTGGAGTGTGTAAGTGTTAGTGTGTGTTGTGTTTTGGTATTGATGTAGGTGATGTTGTAGATGTGTGTGGGTTGAGTTGTGTGTGTGTGTTGTTGGGTGTGAGAGTAGTGTGTGTTGTGCCGTGATGTGATGTGTAGCGTAGTGTGATATAGTAACTTTATGCCACATTCAGTTAATAAGTCATCACATTCTATGTAAATAAATGTTAAGAGGTACTATATAGTAATACAGAAATATTGCATATGACTTTATACGCCATCCTCCATTAAGCTCCGACTATCGATGCCAATATACAGTCGAACCTTTTAATCATCTTCTGTGAGGGTGAAAAAACCATCTCACGGCGGACACCTGCTTAACCGCTGCCATCCGTCCTGCCTTTTGCCACTTTATCACTCCTTGATTTTCTCTACAATGACCTATATATGATTGCCTCCCTTCTCGCACTTGAACTCCTATTTCCAAATCACAAGTCTCAATGTACTCTCAAGCCTTCTCAGTCAGCAACATCCTCTACAGCATACTATGCAGAGTGATACAACCTAAAACGCGCTTCTTAAATAATCTCTTAAGCAATAAAATAACATCTAGCATATATCACGAAAAAAAATCGTAGTTTGATGGAAGCGACTGATAATTAAATTGCAAATATTTGTGTAGACCAAAATAACTCTAAAAGAAAAGTGAAGAAAAAGTTTCCACTGAGGAGTGTACTCACTTAACAAGTACAAGAATAATAACAGACCAATCTATAGAATAAGACGCCACAAGACAAACACACAACATCTTTTTTAGAATTAATGAACATAACAAAAAGCATACCGAGAGGTTAGATGAGAGATGAGAAGAGAGATAGGGAGTAAGTATATAGAGAGAGAGAAGAAAGGAGTAGATAATGAGAAGTAGAATGAGAGAGAGAGTAAGAGAGAAGAAAGAGAGTAATGAAGAGAGAGAGAGATAGAGAGATATAATAAGAAGAAGAGAGAGAGTAAGATGAAAGAGATAGAGTAGAAACGAGACACACAGTAAAACAATATCATGTAAGTAGGTAAAAATAGATGAAATATCACACGAAGGCCTGCACATACAAACAAACACAACAAACCACAAGAGCCAAACAACAAAATCCATATATCACTGAATAAACAATGAAAGCATTACACGTGCCACGGCACGCAATCCACGTCTCAAACTTCTCTAAACCAATGCTGCTATAAAATATATATCCAACATATTCTCTCCGTAGTAAATTTGTTATCGTCTCAAAGCCAAGAGTCTAGATACTAATGATGAACTTCTTATACAAAAGTGGCGTTACTGAACTTATAATACTAACTGAAGTTTAACATTTAGCAACATATAACGTGCAAAGTAATGAAGTAGGAATAAATGGACAGAAATGGACCTTATGCTATTCTTTGAGGAAGAACTCAAGGATAAAATTTCACCGGTATGCATGAAATAGACAAAATTAATAGGTAATAATTATGATAAATTGAGTTTATGATCTATGTACTCGATGGTTATTCTCCGTGATATATATATGATATATAATAATATCAATTAATATATATTATATATAATTAATATATATTTATTAATATATATATATTAATCATATATATTTAATATATATAATTATTATAATAATAATTATATATATATATCGCAAGAATCATAATGAAATAAAATTCCTTTTCAAAAGTAAAAATATATATGAAATAACAAATTAACGGATAGTCACAAAATATATAAACAAAATTATGCACACAAGACAGTGAATAAAGGAGATGAATAATAAGTACACAGACACTTAGAGTTAAAAATGATATGACCCAAATATGAAAAGTTATTTTTAGAAGCACAAGGGAAAACGAGGAAACTTTCAGCAAAGTTATTTTATTTCCACATTTTCCCAATTACCAGACGCAAGAGGGGGGGGGGGGTGGAAGGGAAATAGGGGGACGGTGGTGGGGAAAGAGGTGATGGGGGGTATGGGAGGAAGGAGGGGTAAAGAAGAGAGAGGATGAGAAGAGGGAGGAGAGAGAGGATGGGGAATGAGAGTAAAGTGGGAAGGAAGGGGACTTGGGGATAAGGGGGGGAGTAGGAAAAGGAAAGAATAACGGGGAAATGGGAAGGGAAGGGGAGAGAAAGATGGGAAGTGAAAAGGAAAAATAGCAGAAACAGTGTAGGAATGGTAATGGAAAAGGGATTGGCAAAGATAATAAGAAATACGTACGGGGCATGAAGAGGAAGGCGAGTGAAATACAGACAAGAGAGGAGAGTAAAGGAAATGAGTAGAAGAGAAGAGAGGCAAAAGAGGCGAAAAGAAAAGAAACAAGAGAGGGAACCAAGTGAGAGAACAAATATAAATAACAAAAGGGGGAAAAAATGAAAAGACGAGCGAAGGGACGAGCAAACAGAATCTGAGAAAGACAAAGAAGAAGAAAAGGAAAAAAAAATTAAGAAAAGTTGGATGGATAAAGAAGTACCTCGCGGGGCGTGATGATGAAGACTCTCAAAGAGGCAGGTATATAATAGCCTTCAGAGACCCAATCAACTTCTCCACACCCCCCCCCAGCCCACCTCTGTTCCACCCCCCCCCATCTAAGCCCCCACTCTAAAGCCCCTCTAATCACGCCTCCTCCCAACTCTCTCTATCAACCGTCTTTCTCTACCCTATTCCCCGAAGCCTTACTCTAACGCACTTCTTACTATACCCAACTACCTTACCAATTATTATCCTCCAAACTCTCTCCCCACCTTCCCACTCAGGCCTTAACCTATCCTAACCTCCTATCAAATCATACCACGACTTCATACCTAATATGCCACTCTATGACCCTTCATCCGTTTCCTCTAACCCTATCCCGCCTTCCTCTTTTACCTCCACATCATACAGCACTATCTTTATCTCCTCCACAACGCCCCAACCTATATATATTTAATTGCCATATATATATTCAGTATATTATATATCACTATTCCCAATCCCTTCTTCCCCATCACACCAACCATTCTCTTATACTATATTTATATGTATATATATAATATACTATTCTTACACCACCAATCCCTCACACCTCTCTACAATCTCCCCACTACCCAACCACCCTCATTCCTCCCTCACCCCTCCCACTCATCTTTCATCCCCCACATCAAATATATCCACCCCAGCCCACTAATCCCCTACCTCTAATTATCCCCATTCTCCTCCCACCCCAACCCACCCTCTTCCTCCCCACCCCAACCCACCTTCTTCCCCCACCTCTAAACCCCCCTCCTCACCCAATCCTCCCATACCCTCTTCTCCCCCCACCCCCAACCCACTCCTTCTCCTTCCCCCAACGAATACGTAGCCGCCGAAGTGCTAAAACGAGAACCTCGAAAAAAACTGCATACACACTGAATCATTTATTATTTAATCATGTATCCCCTCCCTGGATTCGCTGACCAATCGCCAACGGAGTAAAAACAAGTTCCAAATTCCTAATAATACGGCTCAGGCGGGTTGCACTTCCGAAGCAAATTCAAAATTTATTCCGAGGTGCTGCTCGTCGCGCTGTTAGCCTAGGATGTTGGGTAAGGAAGGGGGGGGGTGGAAGCATGGGGGAAAAGGGGTGGGGTGGGGGAGGCAATGGGCGAGAATAAGGGGGGGGGGGGAGGAGGAGGAGGGAGCAGGGAGCTAATTATATGTGTTTTTTTTCTTTATTTTTCGGGAAGACTCCCAGATGCTCCGGCAGACTTTTGTAAATGGCCGGTCTGTGCATCCGCAAAAGGTATATACTCCAATTGCACGCACCACACACCATTCACACACACACACACACACACACACACACACATCAACACATCACATTAAGCACACACTAACATAATTATAAGTTTATACATGATTTTTTGGAATCAAACATTCACACAAACTAAGCTTGACACAATCAACTACAACACATCACACACCACAATTGACATATATATAATATTATACACACACATACCACACTACACAATAATATACATGTTTTTGGAATCAACATACACCAACATACACTGTATCAAATCATATATATATATACAGTATGAATATACATATAATACACACACAACTATATCACACACAATATATCAATGTTATTCTGGAATCAACATAACAACGCTACATGCAATTTAACTACCAAACCCACTTTAGCAACATATCTGACTTACTTCACCGGGGAGTGTAAAACATGTAAATCAGATAAAAATCAACAACATTTCTCCAGATGACTTAGAGCGTTATCGCTCTATTACTTTATCGTATCGTCTTTGCTTATTGCAGTTTATGTTATAAATGGAAATCAAAAAAAAGAACAAAGGTTGGGAAGAGAGAGAAAGAGAGAGAGAAGAGAGAGTAGAGAAAAGTAGAAGATAAAGAGAAATAGATGAGAGAGAGAAGAGTAGAGAGTAGAGAGAGAGAAGAGAGTAAAATATGAGAGAAGAGAAGAGAATGAATGAAGAGATAAGAGAAATAATAAAGAAATAATAGAGTGGATTGAAAATCATAATATTACAATAAAATATGAAAACGATGAGATGAGAGAAGAGAGAGAGAGAAGAGATGAGAAAAGATGAAGAAAGATGAAGAGTAGAGAGAGAGAGCAGAGAGAGAGAGATAAGAGAAAGAGAGAGAGAGAGGAGAAGACAAGTGGAGAGAGAGGTGAAATAAGAGAGAATAGTAGAACCACTAGGAAGTAATGGATTCCTTCCCTTACCTATTATTTTTATTTTATTATTTACTGACTGAATTGATATATTAATTAGATCCTAAAAAAAGGTGTAGAAATAAGGGTAAAGTGGATATGAGAAGTGAACCTATAAGTATGATTATAATGGAGAAATAACAGTATACCTAATTGCAAAATGAAACAATTAACAATACCCAAAAAAAATAAATAAATTACGGTCAAACAATAATGTGAGTAACAACTCCATTCCTTACTATACTTATATTAATCCTAATAACTGAATTATTACTAAAAGAAAGAAAAAAGAGAGAGAGAGAGAAAAAAAAGAAAAAGTATTAGTGAGGTCAGATATAAAGGAAAAAAATGGGTATAGAGTGAACCTAGATGTCTATTAGTAAATAATATTATAAATATATATGTACGTAGCTATTATTAACTACTATCTATTATATATTATGTATGGACTTAATATATATAATATACTTAGGTTAATTATTATAACCACAATATACCCCCTCCGTATATACTATATACTATTCCCCTGCCGACCATCCCACGTCCCTCACGCCACCCTCCGTGCCAGATCAATACCTTGACGGGAAGCCAACCTGGCGTACCTGGTGATCTATGCCTAGGATGCACAATTATAGCCATTTACGGGAGTACTCTATGACGATACAGAATTTAAATATTTCTAATTAATAAATATATCGCCGAACTATTGTTATAAGGTGGGTCTTAGATGTTACTAACAGTAAATAAATGATTCTCATCGCTAATTTAATGGTTCTATCCCTCCTTTTATACATACATATATAACTTTACCTCTTCTATTCCTCACTACTATTTATTATATATTATACTCTATATATATATATACATATTATAGATATAGATTATCTGATATATATTTTTTCTATATATAATATTATATATGTACATTATATAATTAATATATATAGCTTATACATTTTATTTATTATATATACATAACTTATATATGTATTATATATATAATATATATATAATATATATACTAATATATATATATATATATATAGGTATACTATTATATATATATTAATATATATATAACATAAATATATAATCACATACATATTTAATACATTTTTTATATATCATATATATATATATATATATAATAATATACATATACATATATATATACAATGATATAGATATATAAATATATATATATATAATATATATAATATATATATATTAATATATATAAATAATATATATATATTTCATATATTTATTATATATATATATATATATAAATATTATATATACTATATTTATTAGTAAATAATATATAGTTATTATATTATTATATAACAAATATTAATTATAGATATATATACTATATAGTAAATATATATATATATATATATATATATATATATAATAGTATATATAATATATATAATATATATATATATATATATATATATACCCAGATATATGTCATAATATTAGATATATATATATATATATATAATATGATATAAATATTATATATATAATATATAAGCTTCCTAAGACAATGGACCCCGTCCTTCTCTCTCTCTCCATACCCCTCTTTAGCTATCTAATGTCTCCCCTTCCACGTTTTTTTTTCTTCCATTAATCAATCATTCGGCCATACTATTAGCAATTATTATCTTTTCATTATTGTCAATGTTTATGATCATTATTATCATTTTATCTATCATCCGAGTGTAGTATTATCTCAAACATTTCCTTAACATTATATTAATACTATCATTAATTATACCTTCATGTTCCTTTTCCTCCTCGTCGTCTCCTGCTTCCTCCTCCCCCCTCATCCATGCCTTGCTAGCCTTATCATACAATGGCAAATCGGTATAGATCTCCACATCGCAGTGCGTACTGTAGCAGCCCTTCTAGCGAGTCATTATTACGCTCGGGATGCCATGCACTCAACTAACTTAGGCCGCGCGTTATTAGATCCCTGCCGAGACAGCAAACCGTCCTCTTCCTCTTTCTGTCCTTCTCCTCCCTCCTCCTCCTTCTTCTTCCTACCATCCTTCTCCTTCCCCTCCCTCTTTTTCCTCCTTCTCCATCCCCCTTACCGTCTCGCCAGCCCCGTTCCAGAATCTCTTGGCGGACAGGGCCCACCACATTAAGGAAAAAACGGTGCAATTAACGCAGAGAGAAAAAATCTCTAACGTCCCCATCAGCGTCTCTACCCCAAGGGTGTTATCTCGGTCTTCAACAAAGATTCAAACAACACATACAGACGTATACGAAACACGAATATACACAGTATCACTCTCTTAGTCCACTTCACTCACTCACACTCATTCACTCATTCACTCACTCACTCACTCCACTACACACACGCACACTCCAAACTCACATACACACACACACACACGCACACAACACACTCTCTGTCCTACGAAAAGAGAATTAAAAGTTAAAAGAATAAAGTGATAAAAAGCGCGAAAGAATAATAAAAAAGAAAAGAAAATAGATTCCTCGAAAATGAGAATAGCGAAAAAAAATATAAAAAGAAGTAAAAAGAGAAATAAATATAATAGATAAAAGAACAGGAAGACAAAGGCAAAACATGATTAATAACCCAATAAAACGAAGTTCCTCTCCAACAGACAATAAGCCTATGGGATGAAGACAGAACAAGTGAAAGTTGATAGTTGACCGAAATCAGGATAAATCTATCTCCATTTATCTTCCGGGCCTCCCTCCCATTATCCCAGCCCCCCTACCACACCCTACCCATCCCCCATTACCCCATCCCCAGCCCGGAGAACCCAGGAGAGGCCCGCAATGGGCGTGTTGTAACACATTGTTATTACCTGAACCCATTAGCCTGAGATGGTGTAATGGGGACGGGCGGATCTTCTGTTAACAGGAAGGCCCGCAAACGGCACTTCGGCACCTTCGGAAAGACGCTTTTATTTGGTCGCATCTTACGCCGTCTTTCGTTGGGGGGGGGGGGTAGGAGAACGAGGAGGGGGTACAGGGAGAGGGAGGGGGTATAAGGGAGAGGGAGGGGTATAAGGAGCGGGAAGGAGGGTATAGGAGAGGAGGGGAGGGAGAGGGGTTATAGGGAGAGGAGGGGGTATAAGGAGATGTGGAGGGGGTATAAGGAGATGAGGGGGTACAGGAGAGGAGGAGAAGGAGGGGTATAAGGAGAGGTATAAGGAGAGGGGGGTATAAGGGGAAGGAGGGGTATAAGGAGATGGAGGGGTATAAGGAGAGAGGGGGTATAGGGAGAGGGAGGGGGAGAGTAGAAAGGTCTTTTTTAGGCATGGAGGGCGGTGGAGAATTCGGGGAGGGGGAAAGAAAGTTTATTTTTTTCTTTTCTTTTTCTTTTCTTTAAGGGGGGGGGGCGAGGGAGAGAACTAGCAGGAGATGACGGGGAGGAGAGGGAGAGGAATGGGTAAGGGAGAGAGGGAAGGCATTAAAAGAAGGTATATTTGGGATGGGATGAAGTGCAAAGGAGTGGGTGAGAAAAAATAAGAAATATGGAGATTGAAGGAAGATAGGCAACGTGTTTCAGCACAGGGAATATGGGCAAGGGGTGAGCCAGGGGGGGGGGGAAGAAGAGATGGGAGAAGGTAAAGAAAAGAGAGAGAAGAGAAAAAAATCTTGGATGGAGGAATGGAGGACAGAGGTAAAGATCAACAGCAGAGACTAGGGGAATGAGCCGCTAAAATTCAGGGTTGGAGAGAGAGAGAGAGAAGAGAGAGAGAGAGAGAGAGAGAGAGAGAGAGAGAGAGAGAGAGAGAGAGAGAGGAGAGAGGAGAAGAGAGAAGAGAGAGAGAGAGAGAATAAAGTGATAACGGGACTGAACAGAACAGAACAGGGAAAGAAGTCACATGTAGAAAGAGAAGAGAGAGAGAGAGAGAGAGAGAGAGAGAGAGAGAAGAGAGAGAGAGAGAGAGAGAGAGAGAGAGAGAGAGAGAGAGAGAAGAGAGAGAGAGAGAGAGAGAAGAGAGAGAAAGAGAGAAGAGAGAGAGAGAGAGAGAGAGAAAAGAGAGAAAGAGAGAGAGAGAGAAGAGAGAAGAAAGAGAAGCAGAGAGAGAGAGAGAGAGAGAGAGAGAGAGAGGAGATCACCGCTTCTCTCCCCATTACTGGCTCCTCGCTCTTCCACAGCTCAGCCTTTTATGGGTCATAGTGCAAAATATATATACTTTTTTCTCCCTTGTTATATAATACTGATATCTTGAGAGAGATAAAAGGATGACAAAAAATAAAAAATAAAAAATAAATAAATAAATAACAGATATGTACACGAGAAATATGAAAAGACCTGCAAGCAAAACGTACAAACAGAGAATATGGAAAATATATGCAACAAACAAACACGGCGCAGAGTTAATCTTTTCAGTCAACTTTTCGCCCAAGCAATGTTGCCTGCGAAGAAGCATCCGCCGTCTGCTTGAGGGATTAAATCGCTTTACATCTTCCTTCATCCCCATTTTCTTTGCCTTAATCTGTGCAAAAAAGGGGAAAGAAAAAGCAAGCTGAATATTTTCCTAATTTCATTACATACCCATCTTCTCCTGCTCATTATCTCTCAATCTTCATTATCGCCCTTCATCATCTTCCACGCACTGTATTTTCTCCTCTTCTCTCGATATTCCTCCCTTTCCGTCGCTCCTCCATCGCCCAATCTTCCGCCACTCTAATAGTAAAAACGTCTCCCCTCACCCTACCCTCCCCTCTTCCCCCTTCGCCTCCCTATTGTTCCCCTCTCCTCCCTCCTTCCCCACTTCTACCCTCTCCTTCCCCATCCTGCACTTCTCCCCTCTCCTCCTCCTTCCCCGCCTTCCTTTTATCCTCCCGTCCTCCTCTATTCACCCTCCTCCTCCTCCTTTCCTCTCGCACTCTCCCTCCTCCCCTCCCCACTTCCCCCTTTGCCCCCACTCAGGAAGTTTTTTGACCCCCGCCAGACCTTATCAACCGCCGAGGTCAAACTTGTCTTGGTGGAAATCATTCAATTTCATGTGTTGTAAATATTTGTTGAGAAGGAGCTGGCGGTGGCTTCCGTGGGGCGGCTGATGGGATGGAGTGAAGGCGGTTGGGGGCGCGTCGGTTGCGATTATGCACACCCGTACACATACGTGCACATGCAAGCGTATACGCACACACACACACACACATATATATACACATATAAAGGAGTGACGTTAAGAAGTAATTTCAGGTACATTACTTCCCCTTCCGGTCGCTGAATCTGACGCAAAAATCATTACAGTAAATTTTAGTTCTATCTCCTGTTTCTCTTCTCGCATTTTCTTACATTCGTTTTATCCTCTTTTCCTCTTCTTTCTGTTATTCTTATTATCTCGGTAATGTCATCTCTCCCTCTCTTCTCCTCTTCCCCTCCCCCTCTTCATCCCTAATCTAACGACTCCTTCATTTGCTTATCTGCCTGACCTTTCCTCCTTCCATCCTATCTATCTCCTTTTATTTCCTTATGCACACAACCTTATCACGGAGGTCAGAGCTCTCTCTTTCGTAAGGAGAAAATACTCAGACTTCTTGCGCAGCATTCGGTCGGAATTATCTCTTTTTCTCTCTCTTTCTTTCTCTTTATTTTCAAAGAAATCTTCGCTCAAACTTTTGCCAATTATTCTCGGATAGAGAAGTCACAGCGGCAGTCTTCTTTGCCGCTTATTATCTTCATTCTTTATTTTGTTGGCAGGAGGAAGAGGAAGGATATATATATATATATATATATATATATATATATATATATATATATATATATAACACACATTTTTATATATTTATTTGTTTATATTTGCACACACACACACAACACACACCACACACACCACAACACACACGCACACGCACACACACACACACACAACACACACAGAGAGAGAGAGAGAGAGAGAGAGAGAGGAGAGAGAGAGAGAGAAGAGAGAAGAGAGAGAGAGAGAGAGAGAGAGAGAGATAAGAGAGATCGCAATAACGAGACTTATCCTCAAGAAACCATTCGAGCGATATACGCATACAAATAAACCACAAAACCAAAATGAAACATCCAAACAATTATAACAATAATAATGATGATGATGATGATATGATATAGTAATACAAAAATCATAATAAAATAATCAGAGTCAAAAAGATAACGAAAATGATGATGATAACAACAAAACAAATAATAACATAATAATAATAATAACAGCAGCAAGAACTTAAATAATAATAATAATAAAAAAAAAACTCCTTCCAGAGCGCCTTCTCCTACTCCTCCGACCCTCAAAAGGCCTCAACGTCACGCTTAAAGAAGAAGGACCTCAGTCTTCGACCCTGCGAGCCCCCGATGTCTCTCCCTCAGTGTTCTTCGCGTCCATTCCCGTCACCTGGAGGACGCCCCGTGATGACTGATAACACACGGTGGCCGGAAGGAGCAAGGGATGTGGTGGGTGGGGTGGAGGGAAGAGGATTGGGGGGCAGGGGGAGAGAGGACTGGAAGGATGGAGACGGTGGGTGGGAATTGGGGAGAGAGGACTAGTGGAATGGGGGGAGGGGGAAGAGGAGTGGAAATGGGGGGCGGGGAGGGAGAGAAAACTGGGGAATTGGGAGGGGGGAGGAAGAAGAAGACTGGGAATCGGCCGGAAAGTGGGGGTGAAGAGGGGGGAGGAAGAGCGGGCGGCGCAGGGGGGAATGGACGGGAAGGGGGAGGCGGGGAAGAGGCTGGGAAATGAGGGCGGGGAAGGGAAGACAACTGGAATGAGGGCGGTGGGAAAGGAGGATTGGGAATGGGGGAGTGGGAAGAGGATTGGGAATGGCGGTAGCGGAGGGATGAGAAGAAAACTGGGAATGGGGAGTGCGTGGGAGGGGGGAGAGCGGAGTGGGAATGTGGGGCGGGGGTGTTGCGAGAGGACTGGGGAATGGAGGGTGGGGGAGAGTACTGGGAATGAGGGGGGAAGAACTGGGAATGGGGGTGGGTGGGGGGGGAAGAGGACTAGGAATTGGAGAGCAGGGAGAAGGACGGGGACTAGGAAATGGGGCGGGGAGGGGGATTGAGGATTAGGAGTGGGGCGGAGGGGAAAGAGGACTGGAATGGGGAGAATGGGAATGGGAATGGGCTTATCTGATGGACTTGTGACATTTAAGCGTTCGACATGATTAACCCACTTCAATTACTCTCCACCTTTCCTGATGGGCAGCCCGGCAGGAGATGGGCATTGAGAGGGAGAGGGGGACGGAGGCGAGCAGGAGGGAGAAGGGAAGAGGAGCGGAGGGATGGACGGGGAGTGGGAGGGAGGGAAAGGGAGGGGATGAGCGAGAGAGGGAAGATGGGGAGAGGAGGGACGAGGGCTAGAAGGAATGATAACACCCTCTAAGGCCGAGAGAGGAGGGAGGGAAAGATGGGGAGAGGAGCGGAGGAAGATGGGAGCAGGAGGGAGGGAAGGAGGAGAGAGGAGGGAAGGAAGGAAGGGAGCAGGAGGGAAGAAAAAGCGAGAGGAGAGTGGAAGGGAAGGGCGGAAGAAGCAACAAAAAAAAAGACAAACAAGAAACACAATAAACACAAGACAGACACAGGAACGGGCTCGCAGTCCAAAGCCAGCTCCGATTAATTCCCGCTCCCAACACCACCCATTTTCCACTCTCCCCATCCCACCAGTATACTAACCCTACCACCATAACTCCAATTGGCGGGTGGGGGAGGAGTGGACAAGAGGGAGGAACAGGCGGGGGGGGGCGCACGGGGGGGCGAGCGAGGGGAGGAGGAGAGCAAGGAGGGGGAAGAAAGGGTTCAGACCAACAAACTCCGTACCCCCCGGGGGTTTTTTGTGGTATAACTAGATTACCGAAGGCGACAAGAACACCATAAAAGAGAAGTGCCCGGATTCTGGGGCCTGTCCGGGGGGTGGCTCCGCACGCAAAAGGGAAATAAAAAAACTCACTAAAAAAAAAACACACAAACCCGGTCGCGGGGGGGGGTCGGAGAAGGAGGGGCGTCAAGGGGGCCCTTCAAACCCCGACACACAGGAACGAACTAACACCAATCGAAAGACAGAGAACCAACAGGTAAAAGAGCCTTATATAACCAAGAAGAGACCATCACGCCAAGAGAGCAACACTCCCCTCGGAACAATAAACAAAAAACAACCAAACAACAGAAAAAAACAAAACCAAAGCATCAGAAAGAAAGCAGAAAAAAAAAGATAACAACTACAAACAAAAAAGCCAGCAACAGATAAAAACTAAAGCAAGCAAAAAGACACACAAGCAAACCATATAACCAAACATATAGATAACCAAAACCGCCACTGACAACAGAGAACAATCAAAAAAGAAAAATCACCAGTAACAGACATACAAACAAGAAAAAAAACAAATATAGACCAAAAGACACCCAAGAAAGAAACAATCACAAATCAAAGAAAAAGATAACAAAACAAAAAATCAACTACAGATGGGGACAGATGCGGGGACCAAAAGGGGAGGGGGGGGGGAGAGGAGAGGGAGGGAAAGAGGGAGAGGAGGAAGGAAAGGAGAGGAAGAGGAGGGAAGGAGGAGCGCGAGAGAGAGAGGGAAGCGAAGGAGGGGAGAGCGAGAGAGGGAAAGATGGGAGAGGAGCGAGAGGAAGGAGGGGAGAGGGAGGGAGGACAGGGAGGGAGAGCGAGGAGAGAAGGGAAGATGAGGGAGTGAGGGAAGAATGGGGGAGAGGAGGGAGGGAGAAGGAGGGGGAGAGAGGAGGGAAGGAGGAGGGAGAGAAGAGAGAGGGAAGATGGAGAGTGAGGGAATATGGGAGAGGAGGGGAGGGAAGGAGGGAGAGGAGGGAAGGAAGGAGAGGGAGAGGAGAGATGGGAGGGGGGAGGGGGGAGAGAAAGGAGGGGAGAGGAGGGAGGAAGGAGGGAGGGAGAGAGGAGTGAGAAGGTGATGTAGATAGATAGAGGAGGGAGAATACAATCATGAATTTAACATACCACAATATAAAAATAGGTAAACAGAAAAAAATAAAACCAGAAAAAATAGAAACAGAGGCGGAAAGGAATAACCAGAACAAAACCAATAAAGGGAAATGGAAAGAGAGAGGGCGGAATGGAAAGCGAGAAGGGTCGACTGATTCAATAGTCAAAAAGAAAGGTAGGAAGTTACTCCATCAGCTTCATAAAAAAATACCAACTTCATTTTATGGCTCTTGACTTCGAGAAACGCGGAATCAGAAATACGAGGATCCTAATTAGGGAAAATGAGAACAAGGGAATAACACAACACCCAAGGAAGGAGATACAAAAAGGAAAGACAGGAAACGAAGAAAGAAAGCCAAGAAACAGGAAAATAACACAACACCTAAGAAAGGAGATACGAAGAGGAAGACAGAAAAGAAGAAAGAAAGCCAAGAAACAGGAAAATAACACAACTAAGAAAAGAGATACGAAGAGGAAGACAGAAAATGAGAAAGGCAGGAAACGAAGAAAGAAAGCCATTAAATACGAAATGAGAAAAGTAGAGAGAGAAAGAAGAGACAAGAGAGAGAGAGAGAAAATACTTAGCAGCGCCTTAGGAGGTATCAAAGCCAGCATCCTTCTCGGCTTAAATGCTCGTAGGTAAATCCGCGAGAGACGACGGAAAAGACGGAGAAAAACCTCTACAGGGGATTGATCCTGTGGAAGAAAATCCCAGTAACGAACTAATTACAAAGCTCGTTTCTAATCCTCTTTCTTCAGCGCGATAGTCCTAGCCGTGGTTTGAGCATGTGACGGCAAGGAAAGATAGAGAGAGAAAACTGAAGACGAAGGCGAAGATAAACATGAAGATTAAGACGATGCCGAAGAGGAAATTGGGTAGAATACACGCTCTCAAGGTACGAAACGATCACACGTAAATAATCAAAGAATCCTCACAAATTTCGGAGAAACCCTAAAACAGACTAAACATAAAAAGAAAGAAAAAAGAGAAAGGCAAGTTATAGGCAAGTTGGGCAGCTAAGAAAAGAGAACAAGGGTAAAAGGGGTACGCACGTGCCACCTGCGTTCGAACGACAGCGACGGCGACGGCGACGGAATCAAAAGGAGATCCCAACAAGCTGCCCAACAAGATAGGAGACTCGAGACGTAATCCTTCTCGCCGGGTTAAAATCCTACCGATGTGCTACTTGGCTCGCGTCAAATAAATGTCCGTTAAAGAGGTCGTAAACCATTGAACTGGTGCTAAGGACACAGTTAAGTGCATTTATTGGCAGTTTCCTTAACGCATTGGAAGCAAAATCAGTTATTATGACTCTTGCCTGCTCGGGTTTTAAGCCTGTCCGGTTATCTTCGTGTCTTTCTCCGCGTTCGTCTCCTCTCTGTCTCTCCTTCACTTCTTCGTTTCTCTTTCTTTCACTATTCATTTCACTGTAAATAACTCATTGTTTCCGGTTCCCTGCGTTTCTCTTTTCTTTTAAAAGTGCACAACTTTTCTCATTCCTTTTCGCCTTCTATTATTTCTGTTTTCCATTACTCTCATATTCTTCTCTTTTAGTGTTCCTTTGCCTTTACGTTTCCCTTGACATAGTAATTACTTCTGTCCCACCTCGCTCTCATTTTCATTCTTTCTTTTTCTTTCACTTCCTTTTCCTTTCCTCCCTTCCTTCCTCGCTGTTGCCCTCCCTTCCTCCTCCCTTTCCCTTTGCCTTTCTCTTCTTCCCTTTTCCTTTTTCTTTATCCCTCCCTCCTTCCCCTATTCCACCTTTCCCACAGTTACTTAACATAATGGCCAGGAAGAGACCAGGAAAAAAGAAATTAGAAAATCTTCAAATCACAGAGAAGATCCAGCCGACGGTGCAACTCCCGCTCCTTCCATAAAAAAGGACTCCCCATTATCCTGTGAATGGGTCCTGTGGATCGATGCACATTACACATACACACACATATACGTACATACACACAGATACAAGCATCTCTCTCTCTTTCTCTTTCTTTCTTTCTCTCTCTCGTACACACACGCGCGCGCGGATACAGTAAACCTAACTCTTGATCTATCTATTCACAGTGCAGTATATACAATATAATTTTTTACCAATCTATTCACACAATGTAAGTCTATCTAAGAAACATCTCAAATATTTTCCATTAAACATGAAAATGAAAATAGAGCCTCAACAGTGCAAAGCTAACAAGGAGACATATAATATAACAATTTTATGACAAAATATTTGTGAAGCAACCACTTATAGATAAACATGAAAAAATAAACGGAAAAACAGGACGACAAAATTATAATAATATCATCATAATCCTTCTCCACGGGGCGCACAAGGGCTAAAATAGCTTAATTTGATTCCTACTGGTCGAACACACTAACAACCCAACATCTCTTGGTGGATAGTTATCGGAAAACAAAACATTTCTTATTGGACCCCCGGAAATGGCCATAATGGTCCTAAATTAGGCCTCTCTGGGTGGTAATCTGACATATGTGGCTGCCTCTTCGCTTCCCTCCGTCGTTCTGTTTAGTGTTAGTTGCAATGTGATAAGAAAATATTTTGATCTGGTATGTGTGATGAGGATTTAAAATGCGGTTGTTGGGTTGTAGGGATCGAAGATTATGTAATACTGATAGTTGTTAAAGGTCATTTGAAGAGGATAGTGTTATCTTGTTTTAGAAAGGGAGAGTAAGAGAGAAAATTATTAGAGCAAAAATCGCGAATGCTGTAATATAATGCTAAAATGTTTGGGGGGAAGAATTATCGAAAAAAGATTCCGGGTCGAGGCTGGAATTTGCATATTGAATGACCAACCTTTATAACTGCACACGCCCACATATACACACGCAGACACATACACACTCACATTAACATACACATATTCATAAACCACATATATAGCATATCTTCATAAACACGATCAATATACACTACCTCTGTCTACACAAACGAAATGATCATTCCTCAAACGACTCTTTTCATTTCCCTCAACCGACGAAATCACGAAAAGAGGGGAAATTTTACGTTCAAACCAGCAACAGAAAAAGGAACAATCTGGTTTCAACAGATAACCCACTGTTGCGATTCAAGGCAAAGTTGCTCCCACTAATGACAAAGTACGATCATTAAACCCTCAATGATCGACGTTAATGTTGAAATCCGAGCTATTTTATACCGCAAATGACAAACTTCTTTCCCTTTTTTTTTTACAAATGATACGGGAATAGCTATCGACTGGTTCTCCGAAATCACTTCAATTACTCCCGGTCGAGTCGATAGCATCTCCTCTATAAACGCAACGAACGGTCTGGCATTCCGATATGAATAACGCTCATTTATTCTTTTTACTCAGGATTTCTATTTGTTTCGCTAATATTTAATTCAGAACAAACATCATAAAGCAGAGTACATACCCCGAGTTACGAATTCTGAGCAACTTTATTCAAACAGCCGAACGAGTGAGTTTCGCTGTTGGTTATTATAGCGGATGTGGAAATTAAAATGCTGACCCTATGATAAATCCTTTCCATTGAGCTCCGGAGCACCTGTATGTTCTCATCGCTTATAATGATATACTTTACCCTAATATTTTTCATAACGATGTATGGTTATTTGGTTCGTTGTTGGCGTATCTGGCTCAATGAACCTCTTCTCGTATTCATTTTTTAAAATATAATCACTCTCTCTCTCTCTCTCTCTCTCTCTCTTCTCTCTCTTCTCTCCTCTCTCTCTCTCTCTCTCTCTCTCTCTCTCTCTCTCTCTCTCTCTCTCTCTCTCTCTCTCTCTCTCTCTCTCTCTCTCTCTCTCTCTATCTCTCAACCAACACCAATCCTAATAATGATACAGTTATAAGAAGATAAACTTCGATAAAGTTAACATTATCTACTAACATACATAAAGCTAAAATTCCCCACACATAACCTACATAGAGCTAAAATTTTCCACACATAAACTTGCATAAGCTAAAATCCCCTAACAATAACCGGGCATAAAGCTAAAAAAAATCCCCAAAAAACCCTTGTAATAACCGGGCATAAAGCTAAAAATTCCCTAGTAATAACCGGATATAAAAATAAAATTTCCCTAGTAATAACTGGACATAAAGGTGAAAAATCCTGGTAATAATACACCGAAAATTCCCTAGTAATAAGGGCATAAAGCTAAAAAAATCCCTACCGGCATAAATCTAAAACCCTATCAATAACCGGCATAAACTACAAAAAATCCCTAATAATAACCGGACATAAAGGCCAAATTCCCTGCTAATAACATATAAGTACGACTGCCTTCCGCTCTCCCGAGGAAAGTATATAATCGGTCCTCCTCTTCCGATAACAGGAAGCGGCCGAAAGAAAAGCAATCTAACTCAATCATCTTTGAATCAACAATTATCCTCCTTGGGGTGAAATTGGGCAGATAAAACAAAATGGCAGTATTTTTCTGTCCTCTCTGTTTCTTGGCTTGTATCTTTCTTTGCCTTTTTCCCTCTCTTATGATCCTTTATTTTTTTTTCCCTTTTTTTTCTCTCCTATTCTATTTCTTTCTCCCTCTCTCTCTCTCTCTCATACTATATATATATATATATATATATATATATATATATATATATATATATATATATATATATATAATATCTTTCTCTCTCTCTCTCTCTCTCTCTCCCTTTCCCTTTTCTTACTCCCTTTCTTTCTCCCGCCCTCTCCCCTTCTTTTTCACCTTTTCTTCTCCTCTCTTTCCCTTTTCATATCCCTTATCCTCTCCACAAACTTTCTCTCTATTCCTCTTCTTCTCTTTCAATCTATCTATCTTTATCTTTCGGCTTCTCTCGTACCAACTCTCTTGAGGGAGGGAGAGAGAATTAGAAATACATGCATTACAATATATTTTGGATAAAAGGCCCGCATATTGGACCACATGAAAAGATATTGTATCTCGGATGAAATATATTGCATAATGAGCGAATCTCTCTCTCTCTCTCTCTCTCACTCACTCACTCTCACTCACTCTCTCTCTCTCTCTCTACTCTCTCTCGGCTCTCTCTCTCTCTCTCTCTCTCTCTCTCTCTCTCCTCTAACTCTATCAACTAACCCTCCTAACTGTATGTCCCCAAGTATTTATTGATATAAACTCTTGATTATTGATAGGGAAGAGGATCTATCTAACAGCTGTGCAATGCAACTGTTCAAATACAGGATTGAAAAGGATATAATATCAAAAGTAATAAACGAGTCAGTGCAGGCTGCAATCTCTAAACGCGATTGAATCCCGTGATTGACTGGTATCTGGCATCCATTTCTCCTATCTCTCGTTTTTTTTTTCTGTGTGATTTATGCTTTCTGGCATTTATTAACGTTTTCAATTAATATCTTATAATTTCCGACTTTTATTCTATTTAATGCACGTTCTCGGCACATTTCTGTTACTTTGCTTATAAATCTGTTTTTTTCCCTCTCCCTTCTCCCTCCAATTTCTCTCTCTTTCTCCATCTATTTACCTTTCTCTCAAAGTCACACACGCACACGCACACGCAAACACACGCTCACGCCCACGGAACATTGCCTTCCCTCTGACTATTTGAAGTTTCCTATTCGACCTTGACCTTTGTGTGAGTTCCCTGATAGCTAGCCCTCGCCCGTGTCCCTTTCCTGTTGACCTTTTCTCGGCCGAATCAGGGTTCATTTCTGTTTGGGAGCGTGCGTGCGAAAGTGCGCGCGTGCGTGAGCGTTGCTGTTTTTTTTTTTTTTTTTTACTTGTGATTCGTTCGTTTCATGACACTCCCCGGCGACGGAATGTTTTTTTCTATTTGCAGTTGAACGATTAGAAAAAAATGTTGGATGGATATATGTAAATCAGCTGCAGTACAGAATTTATGTACACAGCACCACCGAGGGCATATATCCAGACACATCTAAAATTCCTACAACATATATATAGATATATATACAAGGATACATCCATATACACACCCACGTGTGTTTGTGTGTGTGTGTGTGTGTGTGTGTGTGTGTGTGTGTGTGTGTGTGTGTGTGTGTGTGTGTGTGTGTGTGTGTGTGTGTGTGTGTGTGTGTGTGTGTGTGTGTGTGTGTGTGTGTGTGTGTGTATGTGTGTGTGTGTGTGTATATGTGCGTGTATATGCATTCATATGCATAAATTTACTTCAAATCGCGACTAAAGATAACCGCCCAGCCGCATATCCTTTCCTCGAATTGTCGCCGACTGGTCCTCTCGGACTCCATGAATAAACATAACGGAGCGAAGTTGGACAAACAAGTTAATCCCGACACAGGTGCGGTCGCAATAACCAGCGGCCGAGTTCGCGGAGCTCAAGCTTTCTTCGCCCGCCCGCGGCGAGGCGAGCAGCATCAACAACAAGCATTCGGTATTTGTCTATTTTCTCCTCAGAATGACACAATTCATTGCTAAAAGCTGGACAGTATTCAACAAAACATCAAATCATAGGTATGATAATTATTTAATTTTTTGCTATCTATATTTGTCCATTTATTGAAATTTGAAACATTAGCTATTCTGTTAACTAAAGTATCTTGAGATTGCGCGCCCCTCACACAAAAAAGAAGTTAAATGCGGGTTGTCATTCCGTAGACTTTTGTAACCGGAATTAATGCTAAGTATATCGGCTTCTTGTTATCTGGTTTATCCTTAACGTTCCAATCATCTATTACTTTCCCTAAAACGCTTTATTTTTTATCGAAAATAATATCCTCAACACACAAGAGATAAAAGCTTACCTGTATCCTTTCCTCCCACCCCCTCAAAAAAAAAAAAAAAAAAAAAAAAAAATTGTCGTAGCCGATTCGAACTTGAATATTTTCAGATCCTAATTAGCGTAATCTGCATAATAACTAGACGCTCTCTATTCATCAAAAGTCGATTCATATTAGAAAAAAAATTGCTCAACAATAATAAGCCTATATTCCCTTTTCCCAGTCCATGATCACCGGAAAAAGAATTTGCAATATCCAATGCAACGTAATGAAGTGAAATCCCGTAACAATAACCTTTTATTTCAGCGGATGAGATCCTTCCTTCTTCCTCTCGTACCCGAAATACCCCCCCCCCTCCCATCCCTGTTTCCCTCTGCTTACCCCTTCCTGCTTTTCCCCTTTGCCTGCTTTCTCATCAGATTCCCCTTTGCCTGCTCTTCTCATTAAATCCCCCTTACTTGATTTCTCCCCATATTACCCCTTATTTAACCCTTCCCTCCCCCCCCAAAAAAAAAAAAAAAAAAAAATACAAATGAAAAATACTCTTAATCTTAAGACGGCATCATAAGACTCTCCTCATCAGATTCCCCTTTGCCTGCTTTTCTCTTTAAATCCCCCTTCCCTGATTTCTCCCCTATATTACCCCTTATTTAACCCTTCCCTCCCCCCTAAAAAAAAAAAAAAAAAAAAAAAAAACAAATGAAAAATACTCTTAATCTTAAGACGGCATCACAAGACTCGCACTTACCTTGATGCACATGCATAGTGAGAACGGGAAAGTAGCGATGATGAGAAGGTAGGAGATGATAGTAAGAACGATTGCGCAGCATCCAGGGCCCTCGGGGTTAGCTGTAGAGAGAGTGAGTCAGTCAGCTGGTTCGAATGGCTTCCGCGGTCATAGTCAGTCTATAAAGGTCTAATTCCTATCCCATTTACGTGAATGTAGTGCAAATATGAAAGTGCTATGCTGAAAATTGAAATTAAACTGAAATTCTCTGTCTTATCTAACCCTAGAGTAAAAGTAGCCCTTTCCTTTATTGTTATCTTTATTCTATATCACACTGTTTTTTTCTGAAATTATGTAAACGCTTTTAATTCAATTAGAACCTTCAAATTTAGAATCATATTGAATAACAGATAACATATAGATATCTATACAAACTGCAGCTGTATAACTAAATAATGCATTGTGAATGTGTGCATATACATACATAGATGCATATATACATACATGCATATATATACATATATATATATATATATATATATATATAATATATATATATATATATATATATATATATATATATATATATATATATATATATATATATACAAATATACATATACGCATATAAAACACATCCACTAGTTTTCACGAAAGAATCCTCGGGCGATTTACACGAAACCCGCGCGTGTCAAGTCATGTCGTTTACATCCGGGTATTCTCCGCAGATAAGGTCACCCGGTGATGAATCTGCTAACATTTGCACCAGCGTTAGAGAACTAAAGCAGTAAAAGACAAACAAATAGAGAGTGTAAAATTGCTCAAAGTAATCTTCCAAATTACTTCCAACTCTCCAAGGCCCAATAAATGTGTATCAAGGGTACAAGGAACTCGAACTATTGTTTTCTTTCTTTCTTTCGTTCTCTTTTCTTGCATTTTCGTCTTCTGTTTAACCCCGGGATTCTTTCGCTTTAGAGGAAGTAGACAGCGAGGTTTGGCGCTGTTTATTTCTTCTTAAGGGTAGTGAATAACTTAAAAATATATAATCAAATCGCTTAATTTAAAGGATCGAAATAACTGTGTTACATCTATAGCAATAAGAGGTGATAATAATAATATTGTACACTTATAAATTTAACAGAAACATGATAATACAACTTTATCTTACTAATCCTAGTATAGCCAATTCTAGTTTCGAAATCAACTCTAATCCATGCATATATATTCATAAGTACAGCCAAATATACCATGTACTTACCCTTTAAATACAACACAAACATTTAAACTTAAACAGTATGCTAAAAGGCATGCTCTTGTACAAAATCTCAAAGAGGAAACATGCATATATACAAATGTACACTGTACTGAAAGAGTGCAGCGCCTGAAATAAAATACGGACCAAAAACACGAACACCCACATTCACGCACACTGCAGTAGATCAAACTGGCGCACAAAGAGACACGGACGAAAATAGTAATTCAAAGAATGAGGCCAAAAGAGATCTGTGTGTTATCTGCGGCACTAACGGAAAACAATACTATTGACCGTACCAATACCATTGTGTACTGCTTCATATAAACGCGTAAATATAAGAGGGAATGGGAGAGAGTGAGAGAGAGAGAGAGAGAGAGAGGTTTCGTTTTTGCAAACTATTTTCGCGAATATGGTTACGCCTGAGATAAAACATGACTTATCACACCCTTGAAGAGAAACGAAACTTTGATTACTTACAGTTTTCATTACAAACTTTTTTTCTTTCCTTTTCTTTTTTTTTGGGGGGGTCATAACTTTTCTGACAGATTGTTCGTTATCTCATGGTTCTCTTCTCCCCCTCTTTCTGGTCTCATCTTCTTCCCCTCTTCATACTATTTTCATCATGTTTACCTCTCTCCTCATTTGTATATCACATCCTCAGCCTCATACTTTCCCGGCTTACAAACCACACAAAAAAAAAGAAAAACAAAGAGAGAGAGAAAAAAAAAAATCAGTAACTCTCCCAGCATCTGAAGCCTGACATCATGTACGTATGTCTCGAGTCCACGCCCTGAATAACACTCCTTCTCAGAGCATACTCCTCCTGCACTCTCCTTCACAATCTGAAAAGGTTTCGTTAAAATACCAGCTTTTTCCTACTTGACTACAATACCTTATACTCCTGCGCCGCTCTCGTAGGAGGACACCAGCGACTTTTACCACAGTTCAAGAAATGGTAATCTCTGTCTGGTTCTCTCATCTCTCTCTTTCCCACTTTCTTTGACTTTCTCCTCTCTTTCGTTTTGTTCTCTCTCTTTCTCCCTCTTACTCTTTTTTTCCATTCTTTCTCTTTGTTGATACTTCTTTAATATGTACAAAGTAGATTTTTCATATTATTGTCACCAATATCACATCAATATTGTTGCTATCATCATTTCTTTTATAATCATCATTATCATTATTGTTATCCTTATTACAATTATCATCATTATTATTTTTGTTATCATTAATATTATCATCATGATATTATTATTACTACTATTATTACTATTATCATTATTATAATTATCTATTGTTAGTTATTATCACTATTATTATCATTATTCATTACTGTTATCTTACTGTTATTATCGTCATTGCTATTATTATTATCACAATTATGATCTTGATTAATATCATAATTATTTTCATTGTTACTATCATTATTATCCTTATCATTGTCATTATCAGTCATCGTCATTATCATTGTTATTATTGTTGTTGTTATTTTCATGGTCATTTTAATTATCCTTATTATTGTTATCATGATAATCATTAATATTATTAATGATGATGATAATAATAATAATAATAATTACTATTGTAATTGTTATCATTATTATTAGTATTATCATCATCATTTTTATCGGCACTATTTTTGTTATTATTTATCATCATCTTTATCATTATCGCTTTTGTCATTATTTATAATCATTATTGTCATTAACATTATTATCATAATCATATATAAATCTTACCACTTATATCATAATCACCTCAGTTTTAGCATTCTTCATAATCATCTTTATAATGATACCTATATGCTTTCATTCGTAACAAGTGCTATTATTACCTGCAAAACCATTTCCGTTTCGACCAAGTGCTCCGGTGCATGTGTATCTCAGCCCAGATTTGCAGCTGTGCTAAGGTGCAACAAACGCTTGCAACGCCGCTTACCTCACCCTCGCAGCGCAGCCAAAGCTAGCGTGTCGAATCCCCTTCGCTCAGCTTAAGCGTAGAGGATCCGGATAAATAAAATGAAATGCGGGTCTTCGCCTTAGAGTCTATGATATCGCGGCTCTCACCTCGAGCCCTTAGATCAGACGCGCGAGGAGCCTAATCGTCTCATTCATAAGCAGACTCGGATAGACGACTGATCCCGCGCCAGAGCCCTTGGAATCCCCTCCGAGAAGCTCCTGGATCCTGATTAAGAAACTGTGCAGGATCACAACCCTGATTTAGCACGGGGTCTCTATCTGATTGCAATGCACGGCGGCCGAAGAGTGGGCGCGGTGGCCGAATGGGCGCGGAGGAGGCGCAGGTTGATATGAGGTGTATTTGGGTGATTAATATAGGGGCGGGCGAGAGAGACAGGTAGATACGTGGAGACAATGATAAATGGAGGGATGGGAGAGGAAAAAAGAGAGAGCACAGAATGGAGAGAGGAGAGAGAAAGAGAGAGAGAGAGAGAGAGAGAGAGAGAGAGAGAGAGAGAGAGAGAGAGAGAGAGAGAGAGAGAGAGAGAGAGAGAGAGAGAGAGAGAGAGAGAGAGAGAGAGAGAGAGAGAGAGAGAGAGAGAGAGAGAGAGAGAGAGAGAGAGAGAGAGAGAGAGAAAGAATATTTAGAAAAGGGAGACGAAGATCAAGGGATTAAAGGAAGAAAGAACCGGAAGAGCACAAGAAAAGAAAAACAATAACCAAGAAGGAAAAACCGCGCTGAATAATAGTTAACTTCGCGGAGGTTGACTGCACAAGCGCAAGGCTAATGTTCCATTAGGCTGATTGTGGTTGCCTCTCTTCCCTTCATTCAAACACGGCCGGCATATCATCGAAGTCTGATGAGGCAGGTAAAAGGAGATTGTGCCTCGGGTCTTTTGGACTAGAAAAGAAAAGAAAACCTGCCAAATCATTCTTTTCAGAGGCTTCGTCCCGCCGGCCCCCCCCCCCGGCCTGCCTCCGTCCATCCTTCGCCTCCTCCTTCGGCCTCTCTCTTCGTCCCGCAGTCATTTTTCAACTCCTGTCTAATCTACTAGTCTACGGTAGCTCTAGTGGCTGGCTACCTTGATTGACTGAACTTTCTTTCGTAGGCTTATGGTCCTTTCTTGTGGAACATTATTTTTGTTTTCCTCCTTTTCATAATATATATTTTTTTGATGAATTAATTGCCCTTTTTCATTGTTCCGGTATGCTTTATATGAAAGATAGACATGTATTAAAACATAAAACACATTCACACATACAACCTTACATCATATTATTTTTACGGTCAGACATGCATATTAAAATGACAACTTACACTCTACTACTTAATTCTTATTTTCTATTTCATTATCCTCCTCCTCTTCATCATCATCAATACCATCATTGTTATCATCATCATCACCAATAACAAACAAACTCACACAATATATGGCTCTGCATAAATCACAACAAAGTGTTCAACCTTAACATCACAACATTTTCAGTATTAAGAAAAGTCAATAATCAAAACATGCACAATCACTACTAATTTCTAATATGATCTAAAGGCTAATAAGAATAGGAAAGACATAGGAAACATGTAATCTTTTTCCCTAATGCATGAGTACGTGCGAAACCCTCATGTCTTCACATTCACATAGACCATATAAAATCTGGGAAGATTTGGGTAATTAAAGATATGCAAATTAATGTTCATTCCCAAATGCAGTCGAGGGTTGCTACTAAGAAAGAGAGGAAGAAAATAAAACACCAAGAAAACATCAATAAAACGTCAGGAAAAAGAAAGAACATCAACATCTACCAATCGGTTTTCAACGCCTTATCATGGAAAGAAAAGGATAGAAAGGAAAAAAGAGAAATAATCACAACACACAATACACAACGAACAACACCAAAAGGGGAAATAACACACGAAACAACAAAAACACACAAACAAGGACACACGAATACACAGAAAGAATGGAAGGGGAGAATAAAACGGAAATCGGGGGGAAAAGAAAGAAAGAAAGAGAAAGGTAGAGAGATAGAGAGAGAGAGACTGAAGATATCACGTCCAGAGAAGAAGTGGAAGAAATACTTACGAAACATCACGTGCAGTTCGTAGCAGGATGACGATTTCCTGGTCGTGTGGTACTCCATGCAAGGGGCCCTAAGATGGAATACGACGCATACCTTTTTCATATAGCCTGATTTGGTATGTCACTTGCACTACAAAATACTCAGGGAGGTTACTGAGCCAGGTTTAAGGGGACGGGGAAGGGAGAGGTTGTTGTTTGCTGTTTGTTGCTGTTGTTTGTTGCCGTTGCGTGTGTATCGTCTGGGAGGAGGGAGGGGGGGAGACCTAGGAGGGGAAGGGATGTTGTTTACTTTTTTTGAGGGGAGGGGGGAGGGAGGGGGGAGGGGTAGAGAGCTGTGTTGGCTGTTGCTGTGGCAGTCGCTGTGACAGTGATGGTTTGATGGTGCGTTAGGGAACCGATCCTTGACGGGTGTAATGGTGGTGTTGGGGTGTGTTATGATGAGGATTTCCTCGTGCTAGCATAATGCTCTCGTGGTGGAAAGGACAAGCAAGCAATGATACAGACACTGGAGAAACATGTTGCTTTTTTTATCTCTTGGTCAAGTAGCAGCAAATGTACCAAGGGCAATGTGTCAGTGCTTACGTCATTCCAAGAGATTTGAATTAAAAAAGAGGAAGCAAATAGTTAAAAGGTTAGGGGAAATTTCACTCATATGCTTTAGTATGAATTTGGTTATTCAGGATGAGCAAGAGAAATGTCGGTAGACGCTAAACCTGCACCAAAATAAGAATTAAATAAAAAATTCTCTGTAGCGATTTTTTTTTTACTGAAATTTACATTACAACAAATTTTGTTCGAGATTCTTAAAATCTCACAAAAAAGTAGTCTCCAAAGAGTTAACTTCGATGATCTCAAACTCCAAATAAAGGCAACGTTAGGAGTTATTTACAGGAGCTTTATGTGACCAGAAAAATGGCTAATATATAGGGGAACGGGCACGGCGAAGTTGTGAGACCGCCAGTGTGCGTGGAGACGTGTGTGGGAGGAGAGTGAAGTTTGGGTCTGTGAGTGTGCGTGGATGTGAGCGTGAATGTGAGCCGACCAGAGCTTTGTTTTCTTCTCTGTAGTGTCTCCGGAGCTCCTTTTGGGGGGGAAGTCTACTTGGAGTATCTTATTATTGGTTGTATTTTTTTTTTTTTTTTTTTTTTTACCTTTTAATGACTTTTACTTGCGAATCAAGTTTCACGTTATCTGTCACTGTCAGTCATCAGAAACTAGAGATTGCTGTCACGTTCAGTAAATGACTTTTCTAGCTGTTAACTCTTCCTTCCTGGGGCACTCCATGACACTCGTTACTCTTTCCGTTCACTAAGCGGCTCATGCGTTTATATCTATCAAAAGCGAGTGTTTTTTTTTGTTTTTTATTTGACTTTTTTTTACAAAAGGTTTCTGATCAGTCGTCTGTCATTTGATCTGGTAACTCACTCTCATCTTTCTGCCTTGACTTAACGGTATAGCGAAGGGGGGGGGGTTTATATGTCCCGCAGTATCACCGACAAGTTCCAAGAAACACGTGGTCAATGGTGATGTGTCATAAACGATCCATTAGTATTGGCTTCTTTTATCTGAAAAGAGAAATCATTCACTGGATCTGTTTTTTTTTAAAGAAGTATTTTTTTTTTGGTAACTCATTTCTAGTCTATGCGTGCAAATAAACAACAATGGCAGGAAATTTGTCTAAACATTTTGGTAAAAGGGGGCGGTTCTATAGTTCAAAAGGGGATATGACAAGATGACATCCTTCTTCAACGCCTGAACTCGCGCTCTGACAGCAAAAGCCCTCCGAAAAAAAAACAAAAATTAAGACGTTTATCCTTCCTCGAAGAAACGTATTCGGTAAAGGGAAATGTACAATTCAAGAAAAAAAGCCAAATAACATATTTCCATACGTGATTCGCGATATACGACACGCAAATAGGGATTTTAAGCACGATGCCACACCAGCGTTGGGCA
>NW_020868636.1:294115-295603 GCF_003789085.1 Penaeus vannamei | reverse complement strand
CTAATTCTCTCCATCTCTCTCCCTCTCTCTCTACCTCCCTCTCTCTACCTCCCTCTCTCTCATCTCCCTCTCTCTCTACTCCCTCTCTCTCTACCTCCCTCTCCCTCTCCCTCCCCTCTCCCTCTCCTTCTCCCTCTAATCTAAAAAAATTCATCCTCCCGCTCCCATTAAATAAACAAATAAATAAACACAAACCCACCATAGAAATTAAACAAAGAGAATCTAGCACTGGCGAGGAGAAGAAGTGAAGTATGCCGATAAATACTCCAATATTCCCTTCCCTGGGCAATATGGGGAAGGAGAGAACGTGAAGTAAAGGATCATAAGGGAAGGGGAGGAGGGGCAAAAAGTCAATTACTGAAGGGTGGGAAAAGAGGGGAGGTGGCGAGAGGGGAAAACGAGGGGAGAGGGGAGGTGGCGAGAGGGGAAAACGAGGGGAGAGGGAGGTGGCGAGAGGGGAAAACGAGGGGAGAGGGAGGTGGCGAGAGGGGAAAACGAGGGGAGAGGGGAGGTGAGAGGGAAAACGAGAGGGAAAACGAGGGGAGAGGGGAGGTGGCGAGAGGGGAAACGGGAAGAGGGGAAAGAGGGGAGAGGGGAAGTGGCTAGAGGAAAACAGAGAGGAGAGGGAAAAGAGAAGGGAGGGGGAAGTGACAAGAGGAGGTGGTTTAAGGGGAAGTGAGAGGAGAGGGAAGGGGGTGATAGGGGAAAGCGTGAGGGAAGGGAGGGGAGAGAGGGAAAGCATGGGGAGAGGGAAAGGAGGAGAGAGAGAGGGGAAGGAAGGAGAGAGAGGGAAAGCGGGAGAGGGGATGGGAAGAGAGAGAGAAAAGCGAGAGAGAGAGGGAGAGGGAGAAGAGAGGGGAAGGGAGAGAGGGAAAGCGAGGGGCGTAGATGTGACTACAGCGGACGACGAGAGGAGAGGAGGTCAGATGGGAAAGCAAGGAGGGAGGGGGAATGTTGAGCAGACAACGGTGGGAGAAGGAAAGAGGGGAAAAAGAAATAACCCAACGAGAGAAAATGGTTTGGGCAATAAAAAGGAGAAAGAGGAGGAAGAGTCAAATGTCCGATAACAAGGGTTAGACGAGGCAAGAGAGAGATAGAGAGAGAGGAGAGGAGAGGAGAGGAGAGGAGAGAGGAGAGGAGAGGAGAGGAGAGGAGAGGAGAAGAGAAGAGAAGAGAAGAGAGGAGAGTAGAGGAGAGGATAGGAGAGGAGGAGGAGGAGAAGAGAGGAGAGGAGAGGAGAAGAAAGGAGAGGAGGAGGAGGAGAGCAGGAAGAGATGGTGATGATAACGATGACAATGCAGAAAAAAATAAACATTGCAGTCAAACAGAGATAAAGGAAAGAACGAGAAAAGAAACAAAGACAAAAAAAGATTCAATGAGAAAACAAAGAGTCAAGAGCGAAAGACTCCCCCCGCACGCTCTCCCCCCTCCATCCAACAAGCAACTGCATCGGCTCTTCGTTTTCAAAATGATTGCACTAACGAAGCG
>NW_020868636.1:279115-286615 GCF_003789085.1 Penaeus vannamei | reverse complement strand
TTTTTAGGGATATATGCTGTAGGAATGGTAATAAAACTGTGGTATGAGATTTTATCTTTTGTATAGTTTGCGGTGAATATGTGTATCATTTTTTGGTTCGAACTAAATAACACTGAGAGAGCATATTGCTTCGCCAACGCCCCCCAGAATCCAACAACGATAATATATAAATACAACCCATTTTTTTAGGGAGAAAAGGACCTTCGTTGCAGATAGAATTTCCCTCACAGACAGACTGGCGACGAATACTTCAACTGAACCCTCTGCCTATACACCGGTTCTCTACCAAAGCCCAAATAAATGGTCCTTGAGTTCTAGCCTATTTATCCATAAATGTTCTTCTTAGTCCGTCAGACACCTTTAGCATAACGCTGCTGATGAACAAATAAGATAAAAACAAGAACAACCGATGTAGGGACACATGAACTTCTGAGGAAACAACAACGAAAAAACAAAAAATAAAAAACAGCGTAGAAGATGAGGATGATGATATTGATGACAATGCTACTATAGATGCGATTGTTAATAATCGTAATGAAAATCAAAATAGCAATAACGATCATTATTATAGCAACAACGATCCTAATAAAAGAAATGGAAATTGCAACAAAATGAAAGTGCCATTGCTGATTGCAGAATCAACGAGCTAAGAGCCTTTTGTAGCTCTAATTTCCGATTAAACGCTTGCAACAAGGCAGGCGCCGCTGCAACATTTCTACTTGTTAATCGCTGTTTTAGCGGAGCAGAATATTCAAGGATCGTGCAATCCGCATTCAAATATGGAAACTTTAATTTGTCTTTTTTGCTAAATCTGAATTTGAGAGAGAGAGAGAGAGAGAGAGAGAGAGAGAGAGAGAGAGAGAGAGAGAGAGAGAGAGAGAGAGAGAGAGAGAGAGAGAAGAGAGAGAGAGAGAGAGAGAGAGAGAGAGAGAGAGAGAGAGAATATAAACGAATAATGGCAATTCACAACTAATAATTATCATCTAAATAAACAACAGAATAAATAAATAAACGAGTTGCGTTGCGAAAGTTACCCATTTATTTTCAGGCAATTAAATTGTTTTTACAAAGCGTCATAAATCACAGTTTGATCCTGATTTACGTTCTCGTAACATGTAATATCCAAACTGACACACGCACGCACTAACACACACATACGTATGCACAGACACAAAGACACAAACAAAACACTCACGTACACGGAAAGATAGACAGATGCGCACATATACACACACAAATGCATAAGAACGAATACACAAAACAGGTTTACATCTAGGATATTTTTTTCTCCCTATTTTACTCAAACTGAGACCCTTATAAAAAGAGAAGAACAATTAAAATTTAAATATGCAATGAGAAAAAGTGGAAAAGGTAAATCACATTGAAACATTAACCCCAACAACACTGCATATAATATTAATATTACTAAACAACTACTACTACTACTGCTTTTGGCATTGCCATTGCTATTGCTTCTGCTACTGCTACTCTTCTTTCTCTTTCTCCTTATGCTTCCCCTTCCTATTTTCCTTCTCCTTCTCTTTCTCCTTCTTTTTCTTCTACTACTGCTGCTGCTGCTGCTGCTACTACTACTTCCTCTTCTTCTGTTTATTCCGATCATGATAATGTTACCAATAACAATACCAGCGCGGGCGACACCACCACCACTATCAACAACAACAAAAACAATAACAACAATAAATATCGTTCCCAGATCGCCCCTACTTCCCCCAGGGTCGAGGAGGGACAGGGGGGGGGAGGGGTCACAGGTGGAGCAGATATATCACGTTCTGCACAGGCCATTACATACGGCCGCCCATCAGTGAAGAGGCTGGTTCTCTGGCCTTCCACTCATTAAAAAGATGTTTGAGAAAGTCAGATGTTTGGTATGAAAACCAAACCAAAGGATCAGCGCCGTAAGTAATTAAGGTCATTGCAGACTGTCGCACTGGTGGGGTAGGAGTTGGCGGTCTCTGAAATTGTTCCATAGGCCTACGTACTGAAGGCGGTTCCAGTAGCGTTTATCACTATCTTTTCTTCTTCTTGTCTGTGTGAAGACACCAACTCAGACACACAAACGCATTTATTGTACATATATACTAATATATGGCTACGGAAACTGAAACGGACACGCACACACACGGACACACATAAACACACACACACACACACACAGTGTGTATGTGTGTGTGTTTTGTGAATACGTATATCTATATCTATATCTATCTATCTATCTAGCTATCTCTCTATCTCTCTTTCTTTCTTTCTTCTTTCTTTCTCTCTCTCTCTCTCTCCTCTCTCTCTCTCTCTCTCTCTCTCTCTCTCTCTCTCTCTCTCTCTCTCTCTCTCTCTCTCTCTCTCTCTCTCTCTCTCTACTATATATATATATCTATATAATTATATATATCGTATATAATATATATATATATATATATATATATATATATATATATATATATATATATATATTATATATACGTATATATATAATCTAGCTCTCACGGCAACATGTTACTCCCTAAATCAGAGCGCTCTTAACTCCCATACGACACAGCAAGAGAGGAAATTTATTAGGCAACCATGCTAAAGCATTGTAAGTGTTTGGACGTGATACCACTGCAGTATATCCTGCCATGGCCGTAGCGTACACTAATGATATAGCCATCTACGAGCAAGGAAGGTGTATGTCATGGAGATGGAGGAGGAAGACGTGGAGAATAAAGAAGGAAAAGCAGGAAGAATAGGGAGAAAGAGAATGTTATGAAGGAAAAAGAAAGAGGAAGTAGGAGGGAAGAGAGAAAAAAGAGGGAGAGGGAAAGAAAGAGGAAGAGGTGGAGGTGGAATTGGAGGAAGAAAGAGGAGGAGGAATGGAATCATAAAGAAGATTGGAATCGTAGGAGAAGAAAAAAGAGACAAAGATGAAGAAGAGGAGAAAAAAGAGAATAGCGAGGAGGCAGAGGAGAAGAAAGAAAAGAAGAAAGGAGAAGTGATGGAGAAAAAAGAGCATGTGAAATACGAAGATAATTAGGATTTGAACAATAAAAAAGGGAAAGAAAGCAAAGGACAAAGGAAAGGATATTGATAAAAAGACAGAAATTACAATTATCATACAAATAAAAATAGACATATATCATAATAGATAATCCTATTACCTATGTAATGTTGATAACGATCGACAAGAAACAAAATAATAGACTCATAATATCAAAGGGAGAGAAATTAGGCGAGAAAGACAAGGAGAGAAGACGAAAAAATGTGGAAATGATGGGCCAGTATCTAATAAGGAGAGCTAAGATAAAAATGATAATGAAATTAACATGACTGGTTTGACTTAAGTGAATTACTGTGAGAAATAATCAAATTGTTCCATTGTCCTTGGAGTAAGTCAATGATGGAAGTAGGACCGGGAGGACGGACGGACGGACGGACGGACACACACACACACACACACACACACACACACACACACACACACACACACACACACACACACACACACACACACACCACACACACACACACACACACACACACATACATACATACATACACACACTCACACACAATTGCGCACGCACGCGCGTGTAGATAATGACATATATGCATAAATGCATATATATATATATACATATATATACACAGACAACACACACAGATATATACATTTATATATAGAGAGAGAGACAGATAGATAGATAGAGACAGGGAGAGAGAGAGAGAGAAAGAGAAAGAGAAAGAGAAGAGAGAGAGAGAGAGAGAGAGAGAGAGAGAGAGAGAGAGAGAGAGAGAGAGAGAGAGAGAGAGAGAGAGAGAGAGAGAGAGAGAGAGAGAGAGAGAGAGAGACAATAAAATGATTTCAATATTTCGGAACAACAGAGATTCCATGAATGGCAAAGCGGGAAAGTAAAATGCATTATTCATTCTATTGCGAAAAACAAAGACAAAATAACCGAAAGGCGGAAGAAACACAAAACAGAAATCAAAATGGTAGAAGCAATTCGTAAATGAAGTTAATAATAAATCAATATGATAAAATTAAACAAAATAAAATAACAATACTGAATTTCATTACAAAATTTTAAACAGGAGACTTGAGCAAATAAACAACAAGGAATAATTGCTATATTTCATCTTCAAATACTTACATCTTTTTAAATTAGAAGAACCTGTTGAAATCAAGGTATGAATGAGAACGAGAGAAAATAAGAACAAAAGAGACAGGAGCATTGAGATGATCTGCAGACCTGCGTCAAATACTTACATCTTTTTAAATTAGAAGATTCGTACCCTGTGAGATGAAATGGCTAAACATATGTGGAAAGGTATGAATGAGAACGAATATCTTCACAATACAAGAGATGTATTTAACCGGTTTCGATTATATCTTCGTCAGATATACATGTATTTCTGTTGAAGATATAATCGAAACCGGTTAAATACATCTCTTGTATTGTGAAGATATTCGTTCTCATTCATACCTTTCCACATTTGTCAACATGAATACGGTTCATGACATATTCCTTACATGCGTCGTCGACTCTATACTCTAGGGAGATAACTCAACCATAGTAAATAGACAAATGAATAAATCTATATATTCCTACACACTTATACACACACACACCACACACACACACACCACACACACACACACACACACACACACACACACACATACACACATACACACATGCAACACACACAGCACACACACACACACACACACACACACATATATATATATACATATATATATATATATATATATATATATATATTATATATATATATATACATATATACACATATATAATGGTGACATACACACACACACGTGTGTGTGTGTGTGTGTGGTGTGTGTGTGTGTGTGTGTGTGTGTGTGTGTGTGTGTGTGTGTGTGTGTGTGTGTGTGTGTGTGTGTGTGTGTGTGTGTGTGTGTGTGTGTGTGTGTGTGTGTGTGTGTGTGTGTTGTGTGTGTGTGTGTGTGTGTGTGTGTGTGTGTGTGTGTGTGTGTGTGTGTGTGTGCAAGCGCGCGTGTGTATGTATATATGTGTATATATTACAATATAGAAAGAAAGGCAAAGACAACAGATAAACAGATACAGATAGACACAGCAACACAGAAGACACACAGCATCCACCCTACTACCCAACATCCCTAATCTGACATTCCTGTTCTTTATCCCCCTGCAATCAAAAAGAGATCTTCGCTTCGGGATCTGTTTGATCAGCGCCAGATCATCCAAGGAGACGGACACAAAAATTGTTTTCCCAAATTACATACTCGATAACTGAGCCAACAAGACCATGATGGAACAATTGTGTTCAGTCAACATATACACACTCACACACGTCGGTGAGCTTCAGGTGGAGGGAAAGCGAGAGGAGAGAGAAGAAGGGAGGGAGAGGGAAAGGGAATGGGAAAGGGGAAAGTGAGAGGAAATGGGGGTAGGAAGATTGAGATAGGGAGACACAGTGAGAGAGAGAGAGAGAGAGAGAGAGAGAGAGAGAGAGAGAGAGAGAGAGAGAGAGAGAGAGAGAGAGAGAGAGAGAGAGAGAGAGAGAGAAGAGAGAGAGAGAGGAGAGAGAGAGAGAGAGAGAGAGGAGAGAGAGAGAGAGAGAGAGAGGGAGAGAGAGAGAGAAGAGAGAGAGAGAGAGAGAGAGAGAGAGAGAGAGAGAGAGAGAGAGAGAGAGAGAGAGAGAGAGAGAGAGAGAGAGAGAGAGAGAGAGAGAGAGAGAGAGAGAGAGAGAGAGAAGAGAGAGAGAGAGAGAGAGAGAGGAGAGAGAGAGAGAGAGAGAGGAGAGAGAGAGAGAGAGAGAGAGAGAGAGAGAGAGAGAGAGAGAGAGAGAGAGAGAGAGAGAGAGAGAGAGAGAGAGAGAGAGAGAGAGAGAGAGAGAGAGAGATTCCCCCTCTCGAGTGAGTGCGTCTACAGTCCTTCCCTCTTTGCCTCCTCTCGCGTCCCTGTCACCTGCTGCGTGTCAGGGAAATTGGCGCTAGTCTTTAACCACTCCTTCCCTCTTCCCCCCCTTCCCCCATTCCCCTACTCCTCACCCACGCAAAACCCATGACAAGTAACTGGGATGGAGATGGATAGGAAGGAAGGGGAGTGGGGTGGGGGTATGGGGAAGACAGGGAGAGAGAGAGGGAGATGGAAAGAGAGGGGAGAGGGAGTGATAAAAGAGAGAGATAGATAGAGATAGATAGAGAAAGAGAGAGAGAGAGAGTGATAGGGGGGGTGAGATAAATAAATAGATAAATATACATACATATATATATATATATTATATATATATTATATATTATATATTATATACATACATACATACACATACATACATATATACATACATACATATCATATATATATATATATATATATATATAATACATACATATACATACATACATACATATATATATATATATATATATATATATATATATATATATATATTATATACCATACATACATACATACATACATACATACATACATACATACATACATACATACATACATACATACATACATACATACATACATACATTACATATACATACTCATACATACATACATACATACATACATACCATACATCACATATACATATATATATATATATATATATATATATATATATATATATATATATACTATATATAGTATATATATATATATATGCTGTATTTGTTTTATTATTTATTATTATTTTTTTTATTTTTTTATATTTTTTTTTTTATTTTGGGTTGTAATTATTATTTATTTATTTTGGTTTATTTTTTTATTATAGTTTATTCCTTTTTTATATAATCTTTTCATATATTAGATTTTGTTTGTTTTATTATTTATTTTTTTATATTTTTGGAAGAGAGAGAGAGGAGGAGGGGGGAGGGGGCAGAGGGCGCGGCAAAGGAGCCGGGGGGGCGCGCGGGGTTCGTGGTTGATCTATGTTGTGGGTGGTTGTTTTGGGGTTGTGGGTTTGCTGTGCTGTTGCGTTTTTCTTTGGTGTTTTTTATTTTTTTGTTTTTTGTTTTATATTTGTTGTTGTATTTTTTTTTTTTTTATTTGTTGTGGTTTTGTGTTTGTTTTGTTTTTTACTTTGTTATATTTGTTTTTTTTTTTTGTTTTTCTTTTATTATTATTTTTTATTTTTATTGTTGTTTTTTGTTTTTTCTTTTGTTTTTTTTTTGTTATGTATTTATCATAGCCAGCAGCCCGGATTTTATTAATCTTCATTAATATTATTATCATCATCATTAATATACTATCCAACTATTATTAATTATCATTACGTCTTTAACGCACCAAGCTAATGTCAATTATCAACGCAAAATAATCGTACCGTATACTATACTATACTGTTATATTCCTACTACTGTTTACTAAATTATCAGAATTATAACTTTTATTAGCAATTCATTATATCATACCTTTTGGCAATTTTGGTTACATTGCATTTTTACTTTTTTCTCTCGTCTCTCTCGTCTCTCTGCTCTCT